>CATKHJ011251319.1:0-10307 GCA_949750685.1 Vernicia montana | reverse complement strand
CTCTGGATAGTATTCCCTCCACCACAAAACTGAGGATAATATCAGCCATATTTCTTTCTTGCTCAGACTAATTAAGAAAATATCAGATTGAGATTTAAAAACTAAAGGATGATTGTGCTATTAGCCTATTACATATATATACTCATTTCCATCTGGCGTGTATATTAGGAGAAGGAATATGTATCCGAGTGGAAGCAATTTATACATGTAACAATAATGAAGCAAGGAATCTGCATGCTTTTCATGAGCTTGTTGTTGCTTCATTTGGAGACATAAGAATATATGTTAAATATGATGTATCATGATAGAGAGTGAACATGAACGCATCAATTACAGATTTTGCAAAGGATGTGTATTTATACATTATGGATTCAAAGCAAGTTCCCATATAAGCATTGTGGCAAGCAGAGTTTATATTATTCAAGCTAAATGAATTCAAGGTCTAAATTGTGCAAACATTTTCAAGAAATTAGATTTATATGGATTTTCCACATGGATAATTATACTGGTGCATTTTAATTCTGAATTATAACTATGCTTTTGATTACTTAATTTTGTGCCAGAATATATATATGCCTTTTCCAGAGTTGGCTTTGGACCCACCAAAAAGTGAATATATATAGATGATCCTTCTTCATCATCTGCTGCAGTGGGCTTCCAAATATTGGTTGGGTCAAATAGCATATGCAATACAAAGGAATAATGCTGGATAAAACTATAAAATATCTTTATAAGGATTATATACCTCAATCACATAGTAAGATGAACCATCCTATCTCAAATCTTGAAACCCTTTTAGCAAGATCAATTTTTTATTCTTGATTTGTGCTTCCCCCACCAACCAGCACGATGATGCTTCAGCTTCAACTTCAACTTCCTCTTCAATGGAGGGATCATAATTATCCATATTTATATGCTCACAAAATAAAATTTTCTTTATTACTCTCCTTTCTTTTAGTCCGGTCATTTATTCACTGCAGTTTAAAAACGAACAAGTTACTTGTACCAGCCGTTAACTAACCGAATTAACCCGATCTTTTTTAGTTACTTAAAGGACTAAAGAAATATTTGGCAAAAAAAAAAAAAAAAAAAGGGACTAAAGAAAACGACCGGACGTTTTAAACATGTACATTAAAACATTATCATCAAATCTTCGAGCCATCAACAATTCTCCAACTCCGGCGTTTTCAAAATTTCGCTTTTGGTGGTTTCACTGATCGAGATTCTCCGACAAGCCTATGCTCCTCCAACTGCTTCTCTATCCTCCCTTCGCTTGTATGTTTGGTTGCCCAGAAAATCTATCAAAATGAAAAATGTTTCGCTGAGAGAGAGTGAAAATCAGATGATATTATTACTAAATATTGGAGAATTTTGTAAGCCAAATTTCATGGGACCTTCAGCTTGAAAAATGAAGAAAAAAAACCTCTAAATCTTGTAAATCTACACAAATACAGGATGTCCAGGCTCTAGTTTCATGTACCTTAAATGAATGTGTTAATGTATAGATTATTTGTATAAATTATTTCCTATAATTAATCATGTCCCTAATCATGACTCTAATCATGCCTATAATCATAGGCCTAATCATACCCCAATCATGCCTAATTATTCTCCTTCCATATTTGGTTCACTTGTAACTCAATATATAGAGTTTATTCTTTGTACACAAAATACATATCAATATATACAAATTCTCTCAATTCTATATTTACATTATCATGGTATCAGAGTTTCTCTCTGAAATTTTGATTGTTTTGATGGCTTTGTTCTAAGGAAATTTTATAGTTTTGCAAAAAAATTTCCTCTTTTATTTTTATTTTTTTGTTTTTTGTTTTTTTTGTTTTTTGGTTTTTCTGCAAATTTTGGCCCAAGTCCACTGTTATTGTTTCTGGCCGTTCATCATCATCCGGCACCGGAATCAGCCATCTGCACCCACCATTAGATTATTCTCTCTCCGGCGACCCCAACCCAACTCACCGGACCCTGATCGGACTCAGGACGTGCCTTCACGCGCTGACCAATCTTTCTGTGTTCCGGTGGTGACGTCAGCATAACAGCTGACCTGATTCACGCCCCAGTTCAACCTGCTTGGTTTGACTCGATCCAGAATACTTTGACCAATCGGTTCGGTTTGATTCATTCTGATTTTCTACACCTTATGACCGGTTCCTAAGGTTTTTTAACCCTCTGAGTTTATTTTTGCACTTATTTTTACCATATTCTGCCTCTATCATCACCTTTCAGGTTCGGTTTTCAATTTTTCACACTGGTTTGTCCATTTCTTAAACACCGATGGCTACTTTTGAGAATTCACAGCCTCCTTCTCAATCAATCTTGCAGTCTATCACTGTTATTTGTTATGGAACGAATTATGATATGTGGCACAAGAAATGTGCAGTTTTCTTAAAGGATGTATTCTTTGGCATTGTGTTACTGGTGAGGTCCCTAAACCTTTCAAAGGGACTGATGAGGATGATTCAAAATTTATTTAACGACTAGATCAGTGGGATAGCAAAAATATCAGATATTGACCTAGTTCTGCAATACTTGTCTCCTTAGCATTAAGGGCGAGTTTTGTCGATTTAATACTGCACAAGAGGTATGGTCTTTTCTCAAAAAACATTATTCTGTTTCTGATGATGTTCATCAATTTCAGCTTTATCATTGTCTTCATCAACTTCAGCAACAACCTAATCAGACGATCCATGGTTATGTCTCTAAACTTCAGACACTCTGGGATCAATTAGCCAATTGTGATCCTTCATGGCATGATTCTGCCTCTGCTAATCTTTATTTGGATCTTCGTGATCGCCAACGTATTTGGAATCTTCTTATGACTCTTCGTTCAGAATTTGAGTCTATCAGTACTTCACTTCTTCATCGCAGTCCCTTACCAAAACTGGATATTGTGATTTGGGAATTACTTTCTGAAGAAACTCGTCTCACCACTCTTCATGCAGAACGATCTTCGCCATCCACTGATGCAATCCTAGCCACTCCCTCAAGTCCTGCTTTCTCTCCACATATCTCACAGTCTAATGTTGCTCTAGCTACTCCTATGGGTTTTTCTCGCACTATCACTTGTAATTATTGCAAGAAACCAGGTCATATGAAGGCTGATTGTCGTAAGCAGCCTCAGAATGGACAAAATTTTGGCTCTGGCATTTCCACTAATTCCTCTATGAGTAATTCTAGGCCTGAAAGTCCTCCACCACTATTGTTGTTGTTGAGGGTTCTTCTGACACTGCCTCTCCCAAATTCACGCTTCAGGATATTCAGACCATTGTCTAACAGTTACAATCTTCCTCTTGTGGGTCTTATTCATATGTTCTCTCTGTTACTCCAGGTACCTCTTCTTTATGGTTTTTTTAATCTACCTATTGTAATCACATGACATCTGATTCTTCCTTATTTTCTTATATGTTTATTCCTACTGTTTCACATATTGTTCATACTGCTGATAGTTTTGCTTTATTTGTTACTAAAATAGGCATTATTTATACATCCAATCTATCTTTACCAAATACTTTCTTTGTTCCTAAATTATCTTTGAATCTTATTTATGTTAGTCAATTATGTGAACTTGGTGTTGACTTATATTTTTCGAGTAATGGTTGTACTGTGCAGGATCCTCGGACGAAGGAAATCCTTAGAACATGGCGTAAAGTAGGCCGACTATTTGAGCTTACTTTTTTCGCTTACCATTCAATTTTGTTGCTGCTACTGTTTCCTCTAATGTTTGGCATTCTAATTTAGGACATGTTTCTAGTTCTAGGCCTAGATCTTTAATTTCCAATGGTTGTTTGGGAGATGTTAAAAATGAACATTTTGATTGTATTTCCTGTCAGTTATCCAAACATCATACTTTACCTTTTGGTTCTAGTGACACTATTTCTATTGCATCTTTTGATTTAGTTCATTCTGATATTTGGGGACCAGCTCCTCATCCAACTATGGGTGATTCTCGTTATTTTGTGATCTTTGTGGATGATTTTTGACATTATACATGGATTTATCTTTTGAAAAACAGGTTTGAATTACCTCAAGTTTATATTTAGTTTGCTTCCATGGTGAAAACTAAATTTTCTTGTCCTGTTAAAATTTTTCGCTCTAATAATGCTATGAAATATAAAGACTCTATTTTATCTCAATTTTTATCTAAAAATGGAACCATTGCACATCGATCTTGTCCAAGTACATCTCAACAAAATGGTAAAGCATAACGCAAACATAGACATATCTTGGACACAGTTAGAGCCCTTCTTATCTCTTCCTCATGTCCTGAGTCTTTTTGGGGGGAAGCTGCACTTACAGCTGTTTACACTATTAACCGAGTTTCCACTTCTACTATTGGTAATATTTCCCCTTATGAACATTTATATGGTCATGTACCTGATTATCAGTCTCTTCGTGTCTTTGGCAATGAGTGCTTTGTTTTTCTCCAGCCTCATGAACACACAAAATTAGAACCTAGAGCTAGATTATGTTGTTTCTTGGGATATGGGATTGAACATAACGGCTATCATTGTTGGGATCCACTTTCTCAGCGTCTTCATATTTCTCGTTATGTTAAGTTCTGGGAACATAAAATGCTTTCTAGTCTTTCATCCTTTAAGGTTTAGACTGTTCATTCTTCTTTTCTAACCGATCCCTCTATTATTTTTCCTAATGAATCTTTTGCAGGATAGTCTAGCTCAGACAATATTGGCTCACTTACACCTACTCCTAATGATTCGCCATCACCCCAAGATCCTAGTTCTTCAACATATGTTGATCCTTCCTTCTCATCTAGTTCACCATTTGTTCCATCCTCTCCTCATCGTAGTACTCGTGTAAGGCAACCTACTGTTACTTTTCGTGATTATCATTGTTATTCTACCATTGTTTCCTTATATGAACCTCAAACCTACCATGAGGCTAGTACTAACCCTCTCTAGCAGAAAGCTATGGCGACAGAACTTCAGGCTCTTACAAGTACTCATACATGGGATATGGTGGATCTGCCACCTAAAAAGTCTATCATTGGCTATAAATGGGTTTATAAAATTAAAACTCGAGCAGATGGTTGAGTGGAACGTTACAAGGCAAGGCTTGTAGCTAAAGGTTTTACACAGGAATATGGAATTGATTATGAAGAAACCTTTGCTCATGTGGATTGTATCATCTCTGTTTGCAGTCTTCTATCCATTGTTGCTGTCAAACAATGGCAATTATTTCAAATGGATGTGAAGAATGTTTTTCTTAATGGTGATCTTTCTAAGGAGGTCTATATGCAACCTCCTCCTGGCTATGACGATCCTCCTAATACGGTTTGTCGACTTTGGAAAGCTCTTTATGGCTTAAAACAAGCCCCTCGAGTCTGGTTTGCAAAATTTAGTTCCACTATTAGACAAATTGGTTTTCAATCCAGTCCCTATAATCATGCTTTGTTCATTCGACAAACCAACAGAGGATGCATTATGTTACTTCTTTATGTTGATGATATGATAATAACTGGAAGTGATTTACAGGGCATCAGTGATCTTAAGTTATTTCTTAGCAGTAAGTTTGAGATGAAGGATCTAGGACAACTCAGTTATTTTCTTAGTCTTGAGGTATCGTCTAATTCCACTGGATATTATTTGTCTCAAGCCAAATATGCCACATATCTTATTTCTCGTACTGGACTCACAGATAAGAAAATTGCTAGTACTCCAATCGAGGCCAATGTTCATTTTTCTTCCACTAATGGTACTCCTCTCAATGATAGCACTATCTATCAATAGTTGGTTGACAGTCTTGTATATCTCGTTGTCATTCATTCTAATATTGCCTATGCAGTTCATATAATCAGTCAGTTTATGTCTGCTCCTCGCAGCACTTACTTTACAGCAGTGCTTCGTATTCTTTGATATGTCAAGGGTACTTTGTTTCATGGCCTACAATTTTCTAGCTTATCTTCACTGGAATTGAAAGCTTACTCTGATGCTGATTGGGTTGGAGATCCTACTGATCGCCGATCTACCACTGGCTGCTCTTTCTTTCTTGGTGATTCTCTCATCTCCTGGCGAAGTAAAAAAGCAGACTGTCGTATCTAGGTCTAGCACTGAAGCTGAGTATCGAGCTCTCGCTGACACTACTTCTGGACTAATCTGGTTGTGAAGAATTCTTTATGATATGGGCATTGAGCACTCATCCCTTACTACCTTATAGTGTGACAATCACAGTGCTATTCAGATTGCTCATAATGATGTGTTTCATGAGCGCACCAAACACATCGAGAATGATTGCCACTTTGTGCATCATCATGTTCTCCAAGGAACTATCAAGATTGTCTCAGTCTCATCTATTGATCAAACTGCTGACATCTTCACTAAAGTCCATCCACCTCAACGCTTTTGTGATCTTGTTAGCAAACTTCAGATGGTTGCTTCTTCATCACCTTCAGTTTGAGGGGGATGTTGATGTATAGATTATTTGTATAAATTATTTCCTATAATCATGCCTAATTATTCTCCTTCCATATTTGGTTAACTTGTAACTTTATATGTAGTGCTTATTCTTTGTACACAAGATACACATCAATATATACAAATTCTCTTAATTCTATATTTACATTATCATAATCTACAATGACAAATACAATATGCCAATCTCAATTATAACAACAAAAAGATATATACTATCTGAAGACTATAATACGAGCATCTCGTACAAATAAATGTCTTTACAAGGATAATCAATCATACTACAGATCAATCTCACTAAAGATTATAACTAATAATACAATGAAGGTATAATCCACTCCTGGACAAACTTTGGCCTTTAATTTTTCTCTGCCTTCCAAGAAACTTTCCCAACTGAGAATGTGATTCACCTGTGTATTGTAGTCATATTACCAGCGTCATGTTCTAGCTTCAAAAACTATGATGCATTCATTTCTTGAAAAATAAAAGACAAAACACTCTAAAAATGTTTTTCTTTCTCTTTCTAAGCAAAGTTTTCTCAGTTTTATCACACACATGAAAATGAAAATTACCTATGCAACCACAGTATCGCCTTTGTATACTTTACAAGATTGAGAAGAGTAGCACCCAATAGCCTGGAAGTTGCAAATATCTTCATTGTTGTTGCTTGCTAAAAAGACATCAAGTCTTGTTTTTATCTGAAGAGGGTGGGATTGCAACACGGCAAAAAGGAGATCATTCCTTTCTGAGCTTTCTCCTCGATGAACTAACCAACGATGTCGACTTGCAAATACCTTGACAAATGCCAAAGAAATGAGCAAGTTAGATTGTCCTACTTTATATGTTGTTATTCATTGACAATAGAAAAGAAGCAGAATCTACCTTTTCACGCATTGTGAGGATATGAATACCAGTATGATCACGCATGATTCTTTTCTTTTGGAAGTTCATGTAGAAGCCATCAACTTGGAGGAAGAGATTGCCATTCATATCCAGAACTTCAAAGCAGGTATTAAAGAACCTATGATATTTCTTCTTGATGATCAACTCCACAGGATAAGGTACACAGAAGCCATCACCTACAACACTAACAATAGGTACTCCATATGCTACCTCAGGAGTAGCCATTAAAATTCCCCAGAAGCTCTACAAACAGTAAATTAGCATAAAATTTTACAAAATGATTCTGAAGTCTTCAGCAATGTCTCTGTCTATGCAAATTTTTGCTTTCTATTTTCAGCTTTTGCAAGCAACTAGATAAATATAACTCCAGGGGGGCAAATCTCTCATTTCTTGAAAAGTGAGCTCTTTGGATTGAGAAAGTAACACGGTATGATAGCAGTACTAGGGTTAGACAAGAATAGAAAAAAAAATTCACATAAACCCACCAGTTTGAACTTCAACTGGTAATGAGGTCAGGCAAGAGATTTTTTTTTTTTGCTTGTTTGAATTACAGTTGGCTGAAAGACTGGAAAAATAATATGATTTTTGCATAGTAATGTTACTTAAGGGCCAAGTACAGATAGAATGAATGGATCAAAAAAATAATATGCCTAAATCAACATATTTGAATATCTACTACTATATTTAAATAAAATAATATGCTGGCCAAATTTTCTCTCATTTGACCCACTAAAAATAATATGCATAAAACTTGAGCAACAATTGACTCAGAACAAAGACCAAATAAAAAAATCATAGGTAGGTAAAATGTAACATCTACATTGTAGTTTCTTGAATCAGATTCATACAGCATAAGCTATATATAGAACAGAAAGCTAGATGAGACTAGAAAGCCACTAAAGAAAGAACACAAGGCCAACATCAGTTTTTCCTCTGTTAGGAAAAAAAAAATCTCAAAATCAATGTGATTTGAATTCTTTCCACCTTATAGAATATAAATATCAAAATAATTTTTTTTGTTGCCTTGGAAAATCAAATGATATTTGTGTACAATCTTGCAGCAACTCAAAAAATTGATTGAATATTCCAGAAAAAAAAAAAGTTAACATAATTTGAAGAATAGAAACACTAAATTAATACGTTATTATATGAAGGTGCAGAAAAAAAAATGTTATCCTAAAAAATTCAAGCTAACACATGCAACACAGATTCAAAGATCTTTGGTAAAAGTCAATTTTCTTTTGACATCCGATTAGTTTAAGAAATATGAAAGTGCCTCCAACCACTTGTAGATTAAATAATTGGTACGAAAAAGGAAACTAGGTTTGTTTATAGTATTCTAATACAATAGCTGGTACTTACCCATGCTCCTACTCTATCCTGATAAACACATGACACACAAGGGCCAGCACATGGAATCGCTGGCACAGAAGAAGTGAAATTGGTACATGTACATTTAATAGTACTAAACCTCTATGCTCCAACAATAGATTAATGTGCTTAATAATTCAGATTTTGAGTACAAAGAAGTATCATCTACTGGCAACTCTAAGAGTTGTTGCTGTATAAAACTCTTATGAAAGGCAAAATAATGCTCATCCATTCTCTTTAGGATCATCTTTTCAAGAAACAACCCCATGGGGGTTTCTCTTTAATTCTTCAAAGAGAATATTTAGAGTTTCTTTTAGAGAGAAAGCCCCTCCATCCAACCAAAATATTAGGGAAAAAATATGACATGAAAAATAAATAAAACTTTCTTCTGAGACAAAAGTCAACTGTATGAAGCAAAAATTGAACTTCTTTTTATTACACTGAACAAAAGCCTCTCTTTGTAAAGTAGAATTTAATCTACCATGCCGACATGACTTTTAACCTAACTATAATTCCAGCCTACAATAGTAAGGTTTATACGTTAGTTGCATCTTAAGATTAACTATCATATCTTAGATCTTGAAATATCTTTAGCAGGCTTGATTTGCAATTCTTGATTTCTGCTTCCTTAGAGGAATTCGGGGTAGACTTGATTACGGATATTGCCCCAGCATGGTTTAAAGATCCTATAGCCTTATTGTGAATCTTTAATTTTGCACCCTCCAATATACATTTGAACTTTAGAGGCACTTAGACTCTGTAAACAGACCTCCGAAAGCCTAAATTGCCAAAAATCGCCAAAATCTCAAAAATCGAGAATCCGAGCCTCGGGAATCTAGACCCATCCATCAAGACTCTAAATCATCCTTATATCATATGGGATTGAATAACGAGCACAATGCAACTAGAATCATGTAAAACAGAGTTGAAATAGGTCAAAATAGCAAAAATCGGTAAAACCGGGTGTCGAAGCATAATCGGTGACCACACAAGGGCCAATGGTGACCGCACATAGGCTGTACGGTTCACATCAGCTTCTGTGCAGTCATGGTCCTGTCTGTGTGGTCATGTAGATTTTTGTGCGGTCCAGATTAGCTTATATGCGGTTACAAAAGGCCCGTGTGCGGTTTTGCACTCCAAGATCATTTTCCCACATTGAAAAATGTGAAAAACTTCTCCAGCCTCTCTACCTATATAAACCCCCATTTCTCAACTCATTTACACACTCACCTCTTGCTAAATCAAATCAATTGATCAAAAGCAAACAGTTTTTTTTAAGGCTTGGTTCGAAAGAACTGCATTTCTAGTTTAAAGTTTTATTTCTATTTTGGGTGGTTGTTTCGTGATTCCTCCCCTCAAATTAGTTCGAGGGAGTCTCAAAAGCGCCGTCCTAGTAGCGGTTCGAAGTCTGTTGTTCCGCCAAGTCAAGGTGGAATTGCGATCTGGTCGTCCGCTCCGTCCATACGTCCCCAAGCCTCATCTTCGAAAGGTATTTATCTTTTTTCCTTTTCTTTTATTTATTTATTTTAGAATTTTGTTTTACTTTCTTTGCTGTTTTGTTTGATTTTTATTTTTAGTTTAGTTTCC
>CATKHJ011251305.1:0-35534 GCA_949750685.1 Vernicia montana | reverse complement strand
AAAAATATATATAATTTGTTTTAGTTAGTAAAAAAATTGTGAAAATGTCTTTTTTTTTTTAAATTAAGTTTTTTCATTAAAAAATTAATATTTTATACAAAACTCAGTTAACCATGTTAATAGCTTATCCATTACCCTTGAGTTGCCAGACAAGATTAACAATTTAACTGTTACACATGTAACTATTACTCCCTTAATAGTTACACTTGTAATTGTTACACTCTACATTTTTAACCCCGATCCAGACGCACCCTCAAAGTTAATTTTAACTCGACTCAAATTAATTTGAATTAAATTTTAAATTAAATTATAATCAGCTTGACTCAAATATTATACTTAAATCGAGTTGAATAATTGCTTAGGTCATAGTAAAAAAATAAAAAATACATATTTTATTTTTAAATATTTCATATTCATACTCAAAATCAAAATCAGTTTGTTTTTCTAGATTAGAATCTAAATCATTATTTATTTTTGTCAGACCTCCCAAGTAGGACTCAACCCAGCTTGGTTCCAAGCCTAAATAATCACACCTAAAATTAATCAAGTTAATAAAAAAATAATTGGAAAATAATTATTAGAAAGGAATTAATATTATCCTTCATGAATTTTGCTTTATTTGATTTTAATCAATTGTAAAGAGGCCTACCTACGTTTTTGTTTAATGTCGTTTGATGAGAGATGAATTATTATTTGCAGAGGAGACGAGCGGGTCGTTCACAGAAAAATTTTAATTATTTAGCGCATAGCACCCTTGTCGTCCAGTTACAATGACCTATCATCTCGTCTCATTCATATCGTAAAAAAAATAATTTAGTTACAGTAAATGACCTTTATAGTTCAATTGTAAATAACCCAACATTTTGTCGTTGGAGGCAACAAACAACTTGATTGACATTTAGTTTAGAAGAATGTTTTATTAATAAAAAAAAAAAAAAAGAAAAGATTAATGAACTGAACACAATGCACCATCACAAATACCAACTATCATTTCTCTTCAAAATCCTCAATTTATATTCAATGAAACATGTTTTAACATAACAAACATGAGAACTAGATATTTAATTGAATTGCACGAAATTTTGTAGAATTTATTTATTCCTAACAGGGATAATAATTTCAACCATTTAAGAGCTGAACATTGATAAAATTCTAAAACACAAGCTGCTATATAAGCTTTTATGTGCAGAAACATTTTTTTATGCTACACAATGATGGTAATGATAAAGAGATATTATTAATATAATTAATATCAATACTGTTGAGCTAATTTACGAACAAACTCACTGAAATTTAATACTATCAAGGATTGCAACCCCACAAGTTAAGCAATTGCACACAAAATATGGTCAACATAATCAAACTGAGGGTCATTTTGTTACCAACAATGATTGCTCCACAAACTCCTATGCTCCTTTGTCAATTGCGATTCAAGAAGATTTCAGATTTAGAATGATAAAATCTCCATCAAAAGGGTTTAAAGCTAAAACAACTACATTTCTTAGCTCAGGTCATCTACTTTTTTGGTCTCTGTCTTGTATTTTTATTATGCTCTTGATCTTGATCTTGCTCCAGTTTTCTTTTTAAATTTACTAAATCTTCTTCACTCAGCTGGCCATTCAATCTTTGGTTTAAAGCATACGCCTCTGCCAACTTTCTCTTGCATTCCTTGCTTGCAGAATCATGAGCAACCACTGAAACAAGATGTACAAGTAAAGCCTCGACTATGAATTATAGGTGAAGTCTATAAAACAAATTATAGGAAAAAAAGTAAGCAAGACACAGTTTAGAATGGCTGCTTCTACTTTGGGCATTTGGCCAGCAGGTTGCACCCCTGTAATTAGTCATTCTACAGGGTAGAATATCTTCTTTTTTTATTGTTCAAATATAATAATAAGAATTAAGTACATGGTTTTTATCAGTTATAAAGATTTTCAGTTTAGTTATTCTTATCAGTTCGGGAATTCCAAGATACGTGCTCACCCCTACTTTTAGGCATTGGTATTATGTGTGGAAAAATCTAAAATTTAGGTCCCTTGGTCAGAAAAGGGTCAAATCTCAACAACTGCTTATATCTCACTGTAGAGGTAAATCATTAGACTAGGAATGCAGCTCGATAACTCACCTGGTTTCGGATAATCTCTTCCAATTATGCACTTAGCTTTAGTTTGAACACTTAGTGGAGCTGTCCATGGCTCATAGATAAACTCCTTTGGCATGTCTGATCATAGTCATTTGGTTATATAAATATAACAGTATACAGACCCAAAATTAAGAGATGAAATGAGAAGAAATCCAAATTACCTTTCAATACCGGGAGAAAATGCCTTATATAATTACCATTTGGGTCGTACTTCTTCCCGAATGATATAGGTGAGTAGATACGATTATACTTGTCACCACAAACACAATTTAATTTTAGAAAATTTCAGCTGGAGTTCATTCAATTGCAGCATAAACAAGTGACATTTCAAAGCAAAAAGCATGAATCTTGGTACCCAATAATCTCACTTTTTGGCAAGAGGCTAGCAGATAAAATAATCAGGACAACCATATGTATTTTCTTAAGAAAAAGAGCACTTATTTCACAGTAGATCACCTTATTTTTCTGGTAATAGTATTTCAAAATCAGCAAGCAAGACTATTATCACCTATGTAGCATCATGAAATGAGTTAATCTTTTGTTGAAACTTGAAAGGCACTGTTGAACATGAATGATTCTCACAACAATGGTACAAGAGATCTAGATTAAGGTTTAAAGCTTAGATGTGGATGCCAGGTACTACCAAGTACCAACAAATTGACATTATCATGAATAGCTGTATGCACAAATGCCTCATACCTGATAAAAGAATGATGAACATGATAGCCATAGCCAATTTCCATTATTAATTGCCCAATCTGAATCAATCAAAAGCCTCTCAAAAACATCACGCCCTTTTTCCCAGTGAGCAAACTATCAGCAGAGACAATTCATGTCAAGTATCGAGGAGATAATGAAAAAGATAAAAAATGACATGTCCACCATATACCAGATCACCACGAGTCAGAAAACATGCAACACAATGCCGTGCTAGATGGTGCATCCAACCCCACTTGCGAAGCTACAAGAGCAAATACATCTAAGCTTCAAACAAGTTGTTTATTTACATATGTAAAGTAAAGGCAAACTTAACTTGGACAATAAGTTAGAAAAATGAATCAGTAGTTTAGCCACAAACCAAACCTGGACCATGATAGCATCAATCCAAGGGTATCCTGTTCTAGCATCTCTCCATGCTGCTAGCAATTCAGTATCTTCATTCCAAGGTATCTACATTGCAATGTAGTTATTTCACCAAGACTCCATGATAGATAACCCATGTAGGGATAAAAAGCCCATAAAAGTAGAAACTCATAGAGTGAAAGCGAAAATTAAAATTTCTTTATTTGACTTGTGATGTGCACAACCAGAAATGGGAACAAACTAAGAAATAGCATCTCATACTACTAGTTAACAAAACCAGCTGCAAGTTTGTTTCTAGTTCACATGGCTCCAGGTCAAAGAGGTCTTCTCTAGTAGAAACCTTGTCATAACCAATTGAGAAAGCTCTTTTTTTTTTTTTTTTTTGGCTTGGAATAAGTGAAAATATTTAAAATAATACACAGTTCCATGATCCAGAAATAAGACAGTAGGGTTGTTTCTGCTTGACCCCTTAGAAAGAGCTGTGATCTGCCTTGAAGTTAAAAAAATATAGGAAGAAAGAATAAAACTAGTTCATTTAATACTGCAAAATGGCACATAGACAATGTAGAAGTTCCAACAATGATATTGAAAAGGCTCAAACACGTGAAGAATAACATACTGTACAAAGGAAAAAAAAAAAATCTCAGGCTACTTTATCAAATTATCACAACTGTAGGCTAGTTTATTTTTCACTTTATCCTTTCATCTTTATTCATTGCAAGCACCGTGTTTATTAAATTCATTTTCTTGATATAAAAAAAAATATACATATAATTAAAGCCAAAATCTACAAAAGGAGACAGAAGATATTAGAGGATTTACACAGGTTCTATAAGGAAATCTTGTGCTACTAATATTTGTTCTTACCTGCTTGCATATTCTATTATCCTTCATCTGATCAAAGTTAGGAGTGCCAAAAGCCACAGTGTAAAAGAAGTCTCGCCACAACAACTGCCAGCATTTGAAGCCAGACTTTAGTTCAGTGGTAATTGCAATCAGAGTACATATGATGATGAAGTAAAACTGACCTGGCCAACAAGAGAAACAGGTGGTGATGTGTGCTTTTTCACATTTTTATAGATATCTTGAAGACATTGGTAGAAGTACCTGGAAGACAGACAGCCAAACTGCCAAACAGATTGCAAAACTTGGCAAGGAAAAATGAAGAAATGATAAAAGAATCCTATACATTAGTGGGTTTCAGCCAGATTTTTCTAGTGTCCATGTTATAATCCTCACATCAACTAAAAGAGATTCCAATAACCAATGTAAATCATTTTGTTTGTAACTCAAGATATGTTAATAACCAATATAAATTATATTGTTAGTAACTCACTTTCAAGTATGGAGATAGCACAGTGGTTGCTGGTTTTAGAAATGCAGATGGGTCACCCTTAGGTTTCTCAAATTTTGCCACCCACTCCTGCAATATGGAGAAAAAGTAAGCTGCATAACTGCCTCTGCCACATCCAACAAAGTGGACATTGAGGACCCAGCAAATTAAAACTTATGGAAATATGTAGAGGTGAATGGGAATGCCCATGAAACCAGATTAACTTTCATGACAAACAGAAGGTAGCCTCCTAGTCATATCATCTTGTGAAAACTGCATGAGGAACAAATAAGAACTAGACCAAGTAGATCCAACGTGATTTACAGTGCGATTTTACACAGCAATTGAGTCATGCAGCAGTTTCCCATGACAGGAATATCATAGGATGACCTCTTAACCCAACTCATACTCTTTTTGACTGCAGTCAATCCCAAGATAGAAACTCTGCTGTGATTCCAATAGCAGAAGTCTTGCCAAGTAGAAATAAGAGAATGATCTTAAATAAATTGGTCATACATCACACATCTTTAACCAAAAGTTTAGGGCTTTAAACTAAACCCTAATGGATTGTGAGTTAACACCATATATATGAACCTATTTACTAATATGAGGTTTCACAATTAAAAATCTAGAAACAGAATAATATTCAAATTAGAGGATTGTAATTCTTGTTCCTTAAAAAAAAAAAAGTATCTGGGGCTACAA
Source organism: Vernicia montana (assembly GCA_949750685.1). NCBI lineage: Eukaryota > Viridiplantae > Streptophyta > Magnoliopsida > Malpighiales > Euphorbiaceae > Vernicia > Vernicia montana. The sequence goes on along the minus strand of CATKHJ011251305.1, from coordinate 30,270 downwards.
AACCTTGAGAGGAAAAATGAAGCATTGAAGTTAAATAAAGGCAGAAACCATTTAATTTTGTAATAATCAGCTAAGTGGAAGAGCAAAAAGAATTTTCACTACATGATCTAACACAGACATGATACCTTGTCATTGATTGACTCTCTTAACCTCTTCAATGCTTCTGATTCACCACCTCTAAAAGGAGTCCATTCATCCTGCAACAAAATTCTCATATTAGCATCAGTTTCAAAAAATGGAGCAATCTTTATACAGTGGTAGTTCCATACTTGTTCAACATCTCCATAACCAAGTTCTTCTACTGTTGGAACTTCTGAAATCTCACAGTTTCCAACATCCCCAACAGGGGGAAGTGAGGAAATCGTGGTTGGAAGTGGGGATGATGCCCATGAGGGTTGTCCAGCAAACTTTAGAAATGATTGGTAAGTCAGCGGCGGCTTTCCTCCATTCTTTTTCAGTAAAATCGTTGCAACAGCACAAACTAGCCAAGATCAGCAGAGGAAAAAAAAAAACTAGATACGGTATATTCATTCTGCAATTAGAAAAAAATAATAAAGATGTCAAATTTCCCTTACCTTTTGTATGATATCCACAGGATTGAAAAGAGTATGACTCACTGGAGAGAAAACTTCAATTCCAGCAGAAGAGGCATAGGCCTAACCCAATAAAAAACAACAGCATAAACTTATAAAAAATAATGAAACTGTTAAATTAGGTTATTCAAGGGACAGTGTATTTGGTTCTTACCTTCACTTTAATATCTAAAGCTTGGTAATATGGATCTGTATCATATTCAAAGCAAAGCTTTTTCACATCCCACTACAACAACAACAACAATAATAGAAGTGAAAAACAAGCACAATTCTTGATGGGTAAAAGAAAAACTGCACTGAAAGAGAGAAAGAGAGGCTCTTACTTCCTTCAAGCACCGAATCAAAACCTGACTAGGTTCTCCCTTGAATACCAGCAACCTCGAACCAAGCTTCTTGAGGTTCAAATCGAGATCCACTAGACTCTCCAATAAGAACCTGATACGATTGAGACCCGCAAGAGTCGACCCGGGAGAGAATGCATTCGGATCAGGCTCCATGTAATGCGGGTCAATTACAAAGATTGGGTAAACGAAATTGGACCCTTTTGAAGCATACTCCAAAGCCGGATTGTCGTGGATCCGAAGACCCTTTCGAAACCACATGAGAGAAGACGACCCAGAAGCCATAGTTAATGGGTTGTGAGGTGGTGGTCTAGAGAGAGAAAATGATAATCGCATACGTGTTGGAGGAGAGAGAGAGAGAGAGAGAGGAGGGTTTGATGTTTGGTGTGGGCGGTAAGGGCACTGGTTCTCGGAGAAAATTGGGAGGGAAGGGAAGTTATTGGAGCGGTTAATATGGCGCCACGTTGTGGGTTTAAAAGTGAGAGACGTTACATGTCAATTTGTGCGGTTGAAGGTCAAAGATTTGAAACGACCACGTATTGTATAATTTCTCTGGAACGAATAGGACAGGAAAGCCCAATTGCAACTCGTGGATATATATATATATATATATATATATATATATATATATATATATATATAAATTTTTAGGAAATTACATCAAATACTTTGTTTTTATTTTTGATTACAATTATACGTGATGTGCTCATAAAGAATTCCGACATCTGACACACGTGTAGGCGATCTTCAGTTCCTGCAAGACAGCAAATTAGAGGGTTCAGGAGATATGTCTGGGAGACCACTCCGATACTTAAGTCAGAAAAGATGGAGACTATTAAGCTTTTAGTCACTAAAAAATGTTTAGAATAGTGTTACCCGTTTAATGGAGAAAATGACTCAATTTATAGTGGAGTGCCCAAGGTGCCGAATCCTTCTTAGAGTCGGATTATTCCTTTTCAGTATTGTATATAGATATTGACTCTAATTTATAGTAGGATGTAGACTATTGTGGCGAGCTAGGTGGTCGGTTTATATTGATATGTAACACATGTCCCCCGTCAATTTTTTGAGTCAAATGCTCGGATTTGTCTTATTCTATATTGATTTGTACCGTAGGACGATTCAGGCATTGGCGATCTTTATTGACGGTTCGGTTCTTTATGTAAATATTTATGGCGCCGTCATTTCCGTCACTTCGTAATAATTTTATTTCTCGAAGAGAGAGTCGTATAGACGCTTTTTATGCCACGTGTCATGTTGGGATGGTTTCATAAACCCTTCGGTTTCTGCATCGTGTAATATAAGTAGGGTTTTATCATTTTACTTTGATCTTTTACCTTTGCTGCCGCTTTTCTTCTTCATCATTTCTCTGCATTCTGTATTTTTTCTAATTTGTCCTCACTATTTCTTTCTTTTTCTTCTTTCTAGAGTTTTTTGGTGATTCTTTAGTCGTTGATCTGCTATGTTCGCCATATTCTTATTATGCTATTTTATCAGTAAGTTCCTTTTTCTCTTATCTTTTATCACTCTTTTTATTTGATTTTAAAATTAGTCACCTTGAGGATAGCCAAAACGACCACCTTTCTGGTGATCAAGCTGATAGTGAGAGTACCGTTTCGGATCGATCTTTATCTCCTAGGGTTGATACCATATATATACACCCATCCCCTAAACAATCTGTTAATATCAGTTCGGCAATCGTGGTGGTTGCTAATCCCTCAAAACTTCCCATTTTCGAACCAAAAAAGGGTGTTCACATTCCTTGTGAACTATCCATAAATCGCCTCTCAGAAATTAAGGCTTTATATGATATCCCTGATGCTTTTAAACTTCGTTTGCCTGAACCGTGGACGTTTGTAAACCATAAATTAGGCGATCTAGATAGGATGATCTATTTGGAGGACCTGGAATCTGGTCTTCGATTCCCTTTACCTAGTCTTTATACCGATGTGCTTCGGGAATATAATATCTCGATCTGCCAACTTCATCCTAATTCCTGGAAAATATTAATTGGTCTTAGGATTTTGGGGAAGGTACATGGGTTTGATATTACAAGTCGGGAGGTGAGAGAGCTATATCACCTTGTGGCGAGAAAGGGGTTTGATCATTTTAACCTTCAAAATGATAAGAAAATTTTTACTTTACCCTCATCTCTTAAAAACTGGAAACATAAATTCTTTATTATTTCCCATGGTCAATGATGGGGCGATCTTCCCAATACTTGGGTAGCTACCCCAAAGATTTCTTCTCTTAGTGGTCTCCGATCTCTGTCTCCTGAGGAGGAGAAACATATGGAGATTTTCTCAAAATTGAGTCCTATATCTTGTACCGATCTAATTTACGATCATTTCTTTGAGGACTCCTTTGGTCCAAAGAAGAAATCCCGATCTAAGACTTCTACCCTTTCTTCTGCTGGTATTTTCCATTGACCAATTTCTCTGTTTCATCTTTTTTATGAATTTTGTTTTAATCTTGTTTCTTTACTCTTATATTTTGTAGAGATGAAATCTTTGGCTCAAAGGATGAAGGAGAAAAAGTTCGCCAAGTCTGCTTTTACGATCCAATCCTTGGCGGTGGAAAAGGCTATTCCTCTTCCGCCTCCTCTTATAACAAACATTGTTGCCAATGATCCTCCTGCTCCCTCTTCGGGCGACCCTTAAGTTTCTATACCTTCTGCTGGTACTCAAAAATGGGCTTTTTTGAGGCTCCTACTAGTCGATCAATGAAAAGACTTCGGCCAACAATGGAGGATATAAGTCTTGACAAACTAACCATGTTCGCCAAGTTTGTAGAGGATAAATATGGTGAAGAGGCTTTCGTTCGCAATCCGACTATAGCTATTGATATAATGAGGGTGATCCATTTAACCGCTGATGGTCAGAGTATGGACGATTTCACCAATGCCCAGCTTGCAGGATTTGCCTATGGGTATATTTTTGAGGTATGTGACTATTCTGTCTCTTCATAATTTCTTTTTATTTTACCCATTTTCCTTTATTATATTCTCTTTATGCTTTGCAAGCTGCGAATGTTATTTTTGAACTTCACCAGAGAATGCGATCTCAAAAAGATGAATTGAGGTCAGAGTGGGCTCGCCTTAGGGAGAAGTTAGAGACTGATCATGCTTCAAAAGTTGCCAAACTACATACTTCTCTTGATACAAAGAAGAATAAGTACAAAGATATGGAAACTAAACATAAAGATATGGAGGCTGAGCTCCTAAGGCAAATTTCTACACTGCGCTATGAACTTGACGTGAGCTAGTATGAGGTTTGTCAGTTGAAAGAGGAGTCTGAGAAAGAGAAGCTTGCGAAGGAGAAGTACGAGGAGGCGATGGCGAACAAATTCATTTCTTACCAGGAAAATATTTTGGCTGCTATTCGAAGTAAATATCCCGAGCAAGACTTTGATTTCATAGAATATATCTATCCGAATGAAGTTGAAGATATGGTGGTTCCACCTCATCCGAACGAGGATGAAGTTTCTATAATTCCCCCTTCTTCCTTGGCGAATGATCCTGTTGGCGATCAACTTCCTTTATCTATGTTAGATTATAATATAAAAAATGTAGAAGAAAATGTATAACATATAATTTTGTATTTTTCTTTATTTATTTTAATGAAAGTTTATTTGTCTTCCTTTTATTTGGTGAGTCTCCTTTTTCTTTATTTTATTTGGCGATTTCTTCCTCATAGGGAGTTTTGGGTCAATTTTATAGTTAGCCTATCTCATAGCGACTTCTCTTATATAGGGAATCTTGGGCGAACTCATAGTTAGCCTATCCCATGGCGACTTCTCTTATATAGGGAATCTTGGGTGAACTCATAGTTTGCCTATCCCGTGGTGGTTTTTCTTATATAGGGAGTCTTAGGCAAACTCATAGTTCACCTATCTCGTGGCGACTTTTATAGAGAATCTTGGGTGAACTCTTAGTTGGCCTATCCCGTGGCGATTTCTGGGGAGTCTTGGGCGAACTCTTAGTTAGCCTATCTCATGGCGATTTATGGGGAGTCTTGGGCGAACTCTTAGTTGGCCTATCCCATAGCAATTTCTAGGGAGTTTTGGGCGAACTCTTAATTGGCCTATCCCGTGGCGATTATATTATAACGTGGAGAATGATTCCTCATGCTGAAAAAATTACTTGAATAATTTCTTTATTAAACTTTTAATAGTTGAAATCTGTTCGAATTATAAACACAAAAGATAAAGGGAGAAATAAAAAGCAAAAAATAAGTAGAAAGACTTTTTACTGATAATAGGCCTTTAAATTGTCCGAGTTCTATGTTCATGGTAGGATCTTTCCCTGGCGATCTTTTAACTTATAGGCTCCTAATCCCATCACGCTGGCGATCTCATATGGTCCTTCCCAGTTAGGTTGTAGCTTCCCAACTCCTGCATTGCCTTTGGTGATCTCGGCTTTTCACAGGACTAGTTCTCCTTATTGGAAAGTCATTTCTCTAACTCTGCAGTTATGGTATCGGATCATCCTTTGTCTGTAAGCGACCATTTTTTCATATTATGTATCCCTTTTTTCTTCTAATGAATCTAAATTGATTATGATTCCCATTTCTTGATCGATCTCCTTAGACCTCTTAGTTCGGTAGCTTGGCATCCCGATCTTTACTGGTACCACAGCTTTTGATCCATATGTTAGGGAGAAAGGCGTTTCTCCTATTGGTTCTCTGGGTGTGGTTCGGTAGCTCCAAAGTACGCTGTATAGCTCTTCTGCCCATTTACCTTTTATGTCATCTAACCTTTTTCTTAATCCTTGGAGGATGATTCGGTTTGCTACTTCTGTTTGGCCGTTAGTTTGTGGGTGAGCTACCGAAGTGAACCGCATATCAATGTGAAGGCCTCTACAAAATGATTTGAATGGTGCACAGTCGAACTGTTTGCCATTATCTGTGATTATGATTTATGGTGTGCTAAACCTATAGACAACTGACTTCCAGAAGAAATTTGTTATATTTTGCTGAGTGATCTTTGCCAAGGGTTCAGCTTCGATCTATTTTGTGAAGTGATCAATGGCTACTACCAAAAATTTGTATTATCTTATTACAGTAGGAAAAAGTCCTAAAATGTCGATCCCCTATTGTTGAAAAGGCCAAGCGCATCCGACAGCGGCGAGTTCTCTTGAAGGTAGCCTTGGGACGGGTGCATATTCTTGACACTGAATACATAGGTGAACCTTTTCTACTGCATCTTTCTTCAATGTAGGCCAGTAGTATCCTTGTAATAGGGTCTTTCTGATGAGGCTGGAGCTTGCTTCATGAGCCTTGCATATTCCTTCATGAATTTCTCTTAGCACATAATCTTCGTCCTCTGGGCGAATGCATCTTAGCCAAGGGTGAGTTTTAGATCACTGATACAGATCCCCTTCATACCAGTTATATCTTTTTGCTTTATTTATTACCCTTTTTGCTTCCAATCTTTTCTCGGGGAGAGATCCTTCTGCCATGTACCGAACAAGGGGTTCCATCCAACTTTTTTTTCATTATACTAGCATTATGGATTGCATCTCTGTTATGGGGGGATTTTAAATTTCTATAGGAATCCTCCTTAAAATTTTCATTTTCCCTATTGCTATTGACTTGGCGATTTCATCTGCCCTGCAATTTTTCGATCTAGGGATCTGCTTCACTATCAAACTTTCTCCCAATTGTTCTCCTTCTTTTAAGGCTAATTGGACCAGTTCTAAATATTTCTTTAGGCTCTCCTCCTTAACTGCATAATTATTGTTCACCTGGTTGACCACTAGTTGGGAGTCACTGTATATTACTAATTTTTCCATTCAAATTTTTCGAGCTAAGGAGAGTCCTGTTAATACAGCTTTATATTTTGCTGCGTTATTAGAGATCGAAAAATTCAATTTTACAGCATGTTCAATTATTAATTTGTAGGGTCATTTAATCACGATCCCTATCCCTGATCCTTCTGCTCCTACTGCTCTATCCACAAACATCTCCCATTCTTCTTTTTCTATTTCCTGTGGTTCTTTACAATTGGAGTCAGTTCGGCCACAAAAATCTGCAAGTGTTTGTCCCTTCATCGCCCATCTTGGTTCATACATTATTCCTAGACTTCCGATCCTGATAGCCCATTCCGAAATTTGCCCTGAAGTCTCTAGTTTTTGTAGGATCTCTCTTAGGGGTAAGTCCGTTCGGACTATTACTTGATGTGCTTCACAATAGTGTCTTAATTTTTGTGTGGCCATAAGCAATGCTAGGGCGTGCTTTTCCAAGGTCGGGTATCTCAATTCGACATCTTTGAGTATTCGACTGATATAGTAGATCGGGTGCTATTCTCCCGCTTCTTTCCTTACTAATACCACTACTATAGTTTCTGCAGTTGTGGATAGGTATAAGTAGAGCTCTTCTTTATGTATAGGGCGACTCAGTAAGGGAGGGCTAGTCATGAATTTTTTCAGTTCTTCAAAGGATTTTTGACATTCTTTTGTCCACTGGAAGTCCTTCAAGTGTTTTAGTGCTTTGAAAAATGGCTGATATCTTTTGGCCAAAAATGAAATGAATCGCCCAAGTGCTGTTATTCGCCTATTAAGCCTTTGAACTTCTTTTTTGTTGCTAGGAGGATTCATTTTAAGGATTGCTTCAATTTTGTCAAGATTCACCTCGATTCCTTTTTAGGATACCATATATTCCAAGAACTTCCCTACTGGAACTCCGAAAATGCACTTTTCGGGGTTCAATATTAGGTTGTAGGACTTTAGAATTTTCAGGACCATCTCTATATCTTTTGGGTGATCTTCAGCTTTCTTACTTTTGATAATCATATCATCTATATAGACTTCTATGTTTTTGCCGATATGGTCTTTGAACATGTGATTGACTAGCCTCTGATAGGTTGCCCCAGCATTTTTTAATCCAGATGGCATCATCTTATAACAGTATATCCCCTGATCTGTTACAAACAAAAGATGTCTTTTCTTCATCCGATCTGTGCATCTGAATCTGATGATACCTTGCTTTTGCATCAAGAATAGAGTACAACTCATGTCCAGCTGTCGAGTCCACTAGTTGATCGATGCTCGGCAAAGGGAAATTATCCTTGGGGCAGGCTTTATTCAGATCTGTAAAATCTACATACATTCAGTATGAGCCATTTGGTTTCTTAACCATCACAACATTCGCCAACCATTCTGGGTAATGCACTTTCCGGATAATCCCTGCTTCTAATAGCTTTTGGATTTCTTTGGCGATGGCGATATGTTTCTCGGGTGAGTGCTTTCTCTTTTTCTGCACTACGGGCTTGACAGAAGGATCTATGCTGAGCCTGTGGGTGATTACCTCTTTGCTTACTCTTGTTAGTTCTTTAGTTTCCCATGCGAAGGCTTTTCGGATTTTCTTGTAATGTTCTTTTAATTTCGGAGCTTGTTTCTTTCTTTAGTGTAGATCTGATTTGTATGATCTTTTCGGTACCGATCTCTATTTTCTCACGTCCACCTTATCTTTTCTTTCCGAGCTGTCTACCAGTTCGGCCTGTAGTGCTGGGAAGACCCCTTTTAAGGAATTGAAATAGGTTCGCCTGGCTGTCTCTTGGCAACCTCTGATAATTGTTATTCCTCTGGAAGTTGGGATTTTTATCATGAAGTACTTGATGCATGTTACTGCACATGTGTCAAAAAAGGATTGGTCTCCTAATGATTGCATTGTAGGCAAAGGAGATGTCTACTACCATGAATTCTACCTGTATTTCCCTTGTGATATCCTCATCGCCTAGTTCTATATCTATCATCACCGATCCTTCCACTGGGACAGTTTTTCCCCCTAGGCCCACAAGAGGGGTGGCCACAGGCTTTAGGTCTTTTTCAGTTAGCCCCATTGTTTTAAACTCAGATAGGGTGATCATATTGACTGCACTCCTATCATCAATTAACATTCTTCTAACTAGGAAGTTATTTAACCTTTCTGAGATGACCAGAGCATCGTTGTAGGGGGAGATCACCTTCCATTTATCTTCATCAGAAAAAGTTACTAGGCCGAACATCTTATTGGGTGATCTTTGGGTATTAACTGAATAGATGTCCCTCATAGCAAGCTTTCTCTTGGTGGAGCTATCACCCCCTGTACTTCCTCCCAGTATCATATTAATCTCTCCAGCTGCTTCTCTTCTCTGCCTTTTCATTTCAGCTTCTCTGGGTTCTATTCTCTCACGAGATCTCCCCCTTTGTTCCTTTTCTCTATCTCGGTGAACGAATCGCCTTACACCAGTCACACCTTTTAAAATTAATTTTTTGATTTCTTCTTTGAGGTGCCATCATTCATCTTGTCATGATCTTTGTCATTGTGGAAATCACAATATTTATTATTGTCCCTCCTTCCTGTTGAGGAACTGCTCATCTTTATGGGCCATTGTACATTTTCGCCATTGTTTTTAATCCACATTAATACACCCGATCTATTCACGTTTAGTGGGGTGAACCGCCTGTTGCTTCCTTCCGATCCCTCTATCCTATCCCCTCTCCTACTTCCTCCTTCATTGTTCCTACTAGGTCGGTATTTGCGATCACCTTGTTGATTTCCTTGACCTCTGGATGCGGTTCCTTCCTTTTTCCGTCTCTGATCAAAATCTCTCATTCCATCATCAATTCGGATGTGTGTCTGGGCGATCGCCAGTAAGGCTGAAATAGTTTGAGGTGGGTTGGATAGCAGCTCCTTTCTTAGATCATGATTTGAAGTCTCGCAGAGCATCGCTGTGTAGGCGATGTCTTTATTTAAGTCTTCGATTTGGATCGCCTCCCTGTTGAAGCGTTCTAAATATTTCCTTATACTTTCCCCCTCTCTCTGGACAATGTTCAGTAGATCAGTTGATATCTTCTTAGGGGTAATAGAGGCAATGAATCGAGCTTGGAAGAGGGTGGAGAGTTAGGCAAATGATGTGACAGACTTTGGGGGTAAGGTTTGATACCAGTCTTGAGCTAGTCCCTTTAGTGTAGTAGGGAAAAGTTTACATAGAACATGATCTAGGTGTGTTTAAGCATTAATCATGGTTCAGAATTTATGGATATGACTTTTGGGGCAAGTAGTTCCCTTATAGGATTCCATATGGGTAGGGATTTTGAATTTTGGGGGGTAATTCGCCCTGATGATGCTATCACAAAGGGGCGAATATGTTCTTAGATCGAAATCCATTTCGTTCACCCTGACCCTAATTTTTGTCATGATTTCTCGAACTTTCTTCTCTAAATTCCTGGCGTCTTTTTCTTGTTCCCCATCCGACCAAGGTTCAGTAATTGGGTATTTGTCTGTCTGAGTAGCTCCATTCATAGGATCTATATTGTCTGCTGCTGGCACCGTTGTTTGGGATTGCTGAGTTATGGCTTGTTTTAACTCTTTTAACTGGGTAGTGAAGTTTGTGAAAGCGGCAAAAAGGTTCTGTATAGTGGCTTGTGCTGCAATCGGATCGTTTAAGTTTATGGGGTTATTAAGGTTGGGTAAGACAGGTCCGGCCTGATAGTTAGCATGGGGATTTTCTTCATTATTATGAAGGTCAGGGAATAAGTTGAGGCCTAGGCCCTCGCTCCTGTTCTCTGGATCCATGAATATTTGTTGAAAAATTTAAATTGAATTTTTAAGGTGGTGTTCCACGCTCACTGCACTAATTGATGTGCTCAGAAATAATTCCGATCTCTGGCACACGTGTAGGCGATCTCCAGTTTTTGCAAGACAGCGAATTGCCTAGGATGTGCCTGGGAGACCACTCCGGTGCTTAAGTTAGAAAAGATGGAGACTGTTAAACTTTTAGTCACTGAAAAGTGTTTAGAATAGTGTTACTCGTTTAATGGAGAAAATGACTCTATTTATAGTGAAGTGCCCAAGGTGCCGAATTCTTTTTAGAGTCGGATTATTCCTTTTCAGTATTATATATGGAAATTGACTCTAATTTAGAGTAGGATATGGACTATTGTATCGGTTTATATTGATATGTAACAACACGCTCTATTTTTTTTAAAATTTAGATTTTAACGCTTACCTCATTTATTTTTATACCCTCTTTTTACTTTTTATTTTACAAACCCACGCTTTCTTTTTTAGTGAGTAACCGTTCTAGTGAGTAATTAATTGGAGAATGCTGGAGGCTGATCGCGAGCATGGAGAATGCTAAGGATGGATACCGTGTGTTTGGCACCGGACTCGTGATCGGTTTTGGAGCCTTCAAAAGCGGAAGAAAAAACAAATCAAACAAAGATCAAAGTGAAACTATGAAAAATGAAAAAAAAAATTGATACAGGTTTACCATTTTAGATGGTGGCGGAGGAGGAAGTAAGTATGGTTTCGATGAGGAGAGTGTAGCCACGCGTTGGTTATATTAATAGCCTAAGAGTATTTTCAATGGTGCTCTTTAAAATAAAGAGCATATTTTGATTAATAAAGAGTATTTTAAAGAATTTTTAAATATAAAGAGCAAACAAGTTTATTTAAATCCAATATACTCTTTATATTTTACTCTTCATTTTATTTTATTATATTAAAAATATTTAATATTAAGCATTTAATATTAGGCATTTACAATAAAAAAAAGCCAATAGAAAACAATGATATGTATGAAAAATAAACATGTATTAATTAATCTTTGTATAGAGAGTGAATTTATGTAGAGAGCCAAACTCACTCTCTAATCTATAATTTAGATTTAGAGAGTGGGTTGAAATCCTATTTTTTATAATCACTCTTTATAATAAAGAGTGAGTTAGAGATGCTATAATAGTTCAGTTTATTTGATCCAGTGAAGAGATCTCATTTTCGTCTTCTTCTACAGAGAAAGTGATGAAAATGGTGATTTTAAGCCTTGACTTTTCACTGTATTGAACCAATAATAACTAATATATATATATATATATATATATATTCTTTTTATATTTTTATTTTATTTGTTGTGTTTGTTGTTTGTACACTTCTTAAAAAAAATAAAAATAAAAATAAAATAAATCATAATAATATGGCGCTACAAGGCCACGTGGGTTTGTGGTTCTATTGAAAGGTAAGCTGATAAAAATAAAAATGATTCTAATTTTTTTTTTAATTTTTTTAATTTTTAGATATATGTTTAATTTATTTTATTTATATATTTGATTGATATTTGGTTGATTTGAGGTATATGTTTAGTTATTTTTTTATACTTAAAATATATCAATAGTATACTATTTGCTGTTATTATAATCATTTTTAATTTAATATTTGTTTATAGATTTTGAGATAATAAATCAACTAATAACTTAATTTTTTTAAGTTTGACTAAAATATACTAAATATATACCAAATATATTAAATGAATACAATTTTAAATTAGAATATCAATTTTAAAAATTAATACTAAAAATTTAATAAATATATACTAAATATATACCTAACATAGACTCAAAATATAATCACAATATACCACATATATATTAGGTTCAATACACCAAATATGTAAACTTTATGCATTAAAACATGTGTTTCCTATTTGTTATTATTTTTTGTAGTAGAATACCTGTGCAACTTGGCAATGTAAGGTTGGACCAAATTTATGAATTTGAAGTCAACTTATAACAAAATTTGAAAAATCAAATACCATCTAATTCATTTTGAAAATAGTATATTTTATATTTATTTAAAGAAGTTTTATTTTAAAAGAAAATCATATCATCATCAAGTAAATAGAATAAAGGCACACCCAAACATAATCTAGCGATAAATATATATTTTTCTGAATAATAGACCTAAAATTATGTTTGATTCGCGAAATAAAATACATAAATAATAGAATAACTATTCCTAAAAAATAAAATAAGTTAAGAATATAATAATTATTTCAATTTCATAATTTGGTTCATAGTATAAAATAACTATTTTATTCCATATAAATGATCATAATATCCTTATAAATTAATTTCATTATTAATATTAAAATTGAATATAATTTTATTTAATAAGTAATTTAAATGCATAATAAATACAAAAAATTTATTTGACTTAAATTTTTTTAAAAAATAAAAAATATTTTTTAAATTAATTACTTATTTTATTTACTTTTATTTTTTTTGCAAAAAATTGATAAAAGGAGATAAAATTTTAAAATAAATAGTAAAACATATATATATATATATATATATATATATATATATATATATATATATATACATATTAAAAAAAAAATGAAAATCTGAAAAAAAAAAAAAAACAAGTTAATAGTGATAGATTGGACTTGCCAATATTTTTTTAAGGGTAAAAATGAAATTACTCTATTTTATAGTCTAAACAAAACCAATTCTTTAATTTTTTGTGAAATACGTATTCCATAAAAATTTGAATTAAAGTAATGAATAACTAATTTTTACATAATAATTATTCTATTCTTAATTAATTTTATGAATCAAACATAGCTTAAGATCAATTACCTCTTCTTAATGTTAAAAAAAAAAAAAAAAAAAAGTAAATAGAAGAAAGATCACGGAAAAGAGCTCTACCCAACTCATATGGGGCTCATCCCAAACACAGAGACTAGCATATACATGAAATAATTATGTCATAGCTAGCATAAGCCACCCTATTAGCTTATCTCCTAACAAATTATATTTTCACATTATAGCATTGAATTAACAACATTTTACATTCATGAAGATGGACACCAAACTCATGGCTTAATAAGTACAAAATCTTTCAATATGGTTATGCTGTAGCCTTGATCTACACGGTGATTCTCCATATCTCTTGGCCACCAGCAGTAATAAAGAGATCAGAAGCTTCTAGTAGGAGGAGCCTATATTAGGGATTAATCTGTAATTTTTTAGATTTTGTCTGTATTTCTTTGGGCTGGAAGCTCAATGTTAAAAACCCTATGTTAGGTAGTGTTAATTTGAATCCCAGGTCTTTATGTGTATTTTCTAACTGGCCTTATCTTATATTTGGATTTTTAAATTGTATTGAGTTGGGCTTAAAGTCCCATCAATGAAAGCATTTCTTATCTAGGCCAAAAAAAAAAAAAAAAGATGGAGACCAAACTCTGAGTTATCTTCTTGGTTGCACAGCACGCCATTGACTACTACCTTAGCATCTATCTCAACAATAACAATACCAATATTTATAAAGAAGTTGAAGTCAACTTATATATATTTATCAATAATAGATATACAAATTATATAGATAATTAGTGTATATTTATATTGAAAAAAAGTTAAATGAAATATTAAAAAAATATAATTTCACTTTATTAATCCAAACTCAAATTTGGCAGCAGATTACTAAGAATTTTCAAGATTTCTTAGTATGAAATCAGTTGCTTGTAATGGACTAAGAAATAGCTTTGGCAAAAAAAAAAAAAAAACAAAAAAAGAGACTAAGAAATAAATTTAATATGATGGTCGGAAAATTATCATCATATAATCTTAATGTTAAATAAAAATAAAAATAAAAATAAAAATAAAAAAATAATTTTATTGCATACGAATCTCTTGAAAACTAAATTGTTATTAGGAAAAAAATACCATGAATTAGCGAGCGAATTTACGTTGTAATCGATTATATGTCTTATTAGTTTCATAGACATCACAAATAACACTGCAAATAATTTAATTGAGCCGAGTTTTAACTAACTCAGACTTGACTTGTAATAAAAAGTTGAGTCGAGTATTATCATATTCATATAAAAGCTAGTTATTTTAAATGAAATTAATCGAATTTATATGTTTTAATAAATTATATTATAATTATCAAAAATTTTCAATAATATTTATTTTGTATGATAAATATGTAATATTTAATGTATGATAAATATGTAATATTTAATTATTATATAATTAAAAATAATTATTATTCAATAAATAATTTTAAATTAATATAATTGTACATAAAATTATAAGTAAATTTCACTTCCTTGAGATCAGTTACTCTGAAGGAGGTACCCTGAATTGGGTTTTCCCTACTCATGACCAAACTTTGTTTGGTTGAAGATTGACTCATTTATTTATTTATTTTTTTGAAAGAAAATGCACATTTATTAATTAAATAAACAAGATTAAAAAGACGTCAATCGAGGTTTTATTGAATTGGGCTCGGCGTAACTCATGGTCATGGCCCAAACCACAAGATAAACCGCCTACTTTCGTAACCACCACGAGATAACACGATAACCGTCCGATCTTCATAAACCCTAACTTAAATACGATTTAGAAACTCAACAATCAGTTTATTCACTCAAATCAAGTTCTCAATTTCATTCTGAAAAACAAAAAGAAGTTCTCAAATTCTGCAGAAATCTAATTCCAAACACAGAACCTGAAAAAAACGCTAAACAAGGTTAGTAAGCTCTGCCAATTCAATCATTCTCTGTTAATTCTCAGAACTTAAATTGCTATTTTGATGTTGAGTTTTGATATATAATTTGCCTTATGTGGTTTATATTGAATGATTTTTGGATTTTGCTTAATTTTTTAGGCTATTTGATTCTGTGTATGGTTTTTGTTCTGTTCTTCTGTGTTGAATTTGTTTCCCCTTTCTGTTATTTATACGATAATTGCAGTTTATATTGATGCTTTTTATAGTGTATAATTAATTTCGATAGATGAGGTTTATATATATATGCTTTTTGTTTCTAGGGTTTATATTGAATTAATTTTTTAGGGTTTTGTTTTGTTCTTCCGTGTTGACTTCTTTTTCACCTTTTTTTTTTTTTTTCCATCTTTAAATTGGTGTATATTGCTTAGGTAGTTATACTTAATAATATGTGTTTTGTGATGATTGTATAATTTATTTTGATTTATCTGTCTATGTTTTCTCTTGCTAAAGTATTGTTAGATCTGTATTATTATTATTTTTTTTTGCAACAAGCATCTAATTTTTAAATTGTTTTGTCATGGTAGGTTTGTGATTCCTGTTTGTTCTTCAATCATAGACATCATGAGATTCAAGAAAGGGAGTAAAGTGGAGGTATTTAGCAAGAAGGAGGTCTCTACTGGCGCGTGGCTTTGTGCTGAAGTAATCTCTGGGAATGGGCACACATATAGCGTGAAGTATGGTTGGTTTCCAATGACAGATGAAGCAGTTGTGGAAAGGGTGCCTAGAAAGGTGATAAGGCCTTGCCCACCTCCTGTGCAAGGGGTGGGTACTTGGGTACCCGGTGATCTTGTTGAGGCTTTTCATGATCTCTCTTGGAAACCAGCAAGAGTGGTGAAGGTTATTGGTATGAATAATTTTTTGGTTAGAATACTTGGATCGTCCAAGGGTTTGCGTGTACATAAGTCTCATCTAAGGGTTCGACAGTGCTGGCAAGATGGTAAATGGTTTGTGATTGGAAAGGTAATTTTCAATTCTGCGCTTGTTTGCACATATTTTCCATTGTTAGTAGTGGAAAAAGTATAATTTTCAATTCTTCCACTTGTTTGCACATAGGCAAAAGTCTTGTCTTTGCAAGTGCATGGGGAAAGCAGCTGCCTCAAGCAAACCCACTGATGAATGGGACTGCTGTGATCCCTTATAGAACTTGTGGGTCTCGCACTTGCATAAATAGCCTTTTTTTTTTCCACCCCTCCTCTAATCTCTACATCCTAACAGTCATTTTCTAGAAAGCATTCAGTGCTTTGAATCGTTGGACCAAACTGTATCATACTTGTAGGTTACTGTTCATTTATGGGCAGCGATCAATTTTTTGCAGCTCATTAATGGGTTGTGATACAGTGTTTGATGTGAGATTCTCCATTTGGGGGAATTATATCAGCTTATTTAGAATGTATTCTTTATGCCTTGTGATGCAAATCCATACAACAATTGTTTTATGTCTTTTGTTCAATTCAAATCCCCTAATTATCATTTTTGTTGGGTTTTTGAAACAGGATTTGGAGAATTTGGGTAAAAGCCAGTCAAATACATGGATAAAGCAATGTGTTGAAGATGATTTAACTCCTGTGGAGAAAGTGATTGAAATTCCAAAGCCTCGTGTGGTTGCAACAAGAACACTGAAGAGAAGATCCCCACTTGGCTCATATGATCATGAAGTGCATCCAGTAGCTGCTCAGAAAAAGAGACTGATCGAAAAAGATGGTAGCCATCAACGAATTCGTTCTGTGCATCCATATCCAACTTTTGAAAAGGTAGATGCAATTGTTTATCCAAATGAAATAGTGGGTGACAATCATGTGCACTCTTCTTTTAATATTCCAACAGTTGAGTTTTCTAGAATGGATGAGACAAGCGGAAATGATAGTTCTCTTTTAGAGTCCTCAATATCTGTGCATACTGATGATTGTACATCCTCTGTTGCTAGTTGTAGTGCTATGAGTGATGGTGCTCACAACTTGCCCTTTAGGATTTCTACACAACACAGTAGCAATTTAGAGGATTACTGTAGTGATGCTGAGTCATCTTCTGGAGTGGATTATGAAAAAGAAGGATGTTCACTTTCCTCAGATGAGCAAATGGGGGTAGAATACCATAGGTCAGAATTACAAACATATTTTACTACTATTGAAGATTTATATGCTTCAGGGCCTTTGAGTTGGGAGGATGAAGCAAAATTGACAAATCTACGTCATGTGCTTCATATTTCAGATGATGAACATTTAATGATGCTAAGAAATTTGATACCTGCTAATAGTACCCTTCTTTTCAGTTGACTTAGTGATACCTGCTAATAGTACCCTTCTTTTCAGTTGACTTAGTGATTTAGTCTCTTTTTTTCCCTTTCTTCTATTGTTTAACAATATATTTTCCCTCGTTGATGTCAAGATGTTGTAAAGGGCTAATTTGCATGAAAGAAATGTATAATCTAGATCTCATTTTTGTATCTTTTGTTTTAATGTGGATTATAAATTTCAGTACCATGAACACAATTTTAACTTTTAGTTAATTGTTTCTACTGTGTATTTGCATTATTGGTATTCTCTACTTTTTCAGTTAATTAAACTTGTACAATGAATCCAATTTATCACATGGATGTGAAATAGATTTTCAGTTATTTAAGAGGGTATTCTTCTCTAAATCGCACAATTATCAGAAACCAACAATAATAGTTACTTTTGTGGATTGAGATGGAATTTTATTAATTTTTGCAAATGTCCTTTGCAAGTTATCCAAAGAACAGCTGCCAATTGAGTTGTATTTTGTGCTTTAGGTGGCACCGTCAGGATTTTGCCACAATTCTTTCTTTTTGCTTTCGACATGATCATTCTGTGGGTTTTTCCATTGAACCTTGATCCTGTTATGAATGGTGTCTAGCAGCATGGTGATGAGTATGCTGATGCTTCACCAGTGCATAATCATGGCCAACATTGGAGGCTTGCTTGTTTGCAGAGGCCTCAAGATGACGATTCATAGAGTAATCCTCATACTGGGTGTAGACTAAGGGGCAACATCCACACTTGGTTTCCTACAGAAACTTGTGTCTGGCTGCCCTGGCCATTGGTATGATTTTTTATTATTTCATTTCATTTTAATACAAAGTCATCTTTCAAGTTTTATGTTGTTAACATGACATTTATTATAATATGTTAATGAAGATAGAATGGGCTTTATCCTTGCGAGTTAAAATGAAGGTAATCAAATCTGATAGATGCACTCCTCAATTGTTTGGATAATGCTCCATTTTGTGCTTCTTGCTTTTGATTTCATGAACATTCCATGAGTAATGCTCTTCAGCTTCTTTGATACGCCTTAAAATTTTGGGCATTGGACAGAGTTTTAGCTGAGAGACATGCTGATGCTTCACCAGGATATCTCATGACCAATGTCCCAGACTTCTATACATGATTTTAGAAGTCTCCAGGTGATGATGCATAACATTTACCACAATGCTTGCACCTTGGAGAAACATCTCTGCTTGAGAAATTCTTAATCTTCTATAGTTATTAATGATTAATGAAAAATCACTATTTCATCATAGTAAGACTAATTATATTATAAATCTAGAATTGGTTGCTGATTTTTGTGCATTGGCAATCTCATTTGCAATCTGCCTGTTTTTGTACTATACCTGTACTCCTTTTCTGGAATAAGATAGAAGAAAGCAGGATGCCCACTTCCCACAATGAGAAATTGAAACATGCCCAGCATTTCAACCTTTGATTTGAGGATATGCTTCTGGCATTTAAATTCTGGAGAAGTAAAGTTGAAAAATTTTGTTATTTCAGACTGCAAATGTGTCTGTGTGTTAGGGGGACTAACATTAAGATCAAAAGTAAGATTTGCAGCTTGTTTTGTTGTCCATATATCTTCTGTGGCTTTGAACTTGTACTCTGTAAAAATGAAACTATGATGTAATACTTTATTGCAATTTTAGTTATTCAGAGTGGGAAAGAAGCTGTTATTGATTTAAGCAGGTTTTGACCATCTAGGATTTGAATTGAGATCATTATTATAACTCGTATTTTGATTTGAACATCTCTTGGTAATGTTCAAGATTGCTTTATTGTGTTGGTGGATACTTGAAGCACATATCACAAGATTGAAAATCCTTGATTTTGCCTGCGAACAGTGATTCTGGTTCGTTTGGTGATTTGCATGATTTTTTCTTTTAATTTTATATTTTTAAAGGAAATTTCTCTCTGAAAATGAAGGCCTAAGTTTGTGGTGGTTAGATATCATTCAGATCAATTAATGAGTTCCCGCGTTTAATTATGGGGTCATTCAAAGAAAAAAAAACCTAATGTTGTCTTCTTATTTCTTCTTATTACACTGCTATGAGACAGTTTTGCCAAGGCTTAAAATAATTTGATAATTCCATGGCAAAGGCAAAAGGGGCACTCAGATTCGATAATGGCTTCTCTTCATAATATCTACACCAAAATGGCCAAGCAAATCCTCTTCGAAGAGCTTAGTGGTTCATTGGAACAGAGAGTGGGCGCAGCCCTCAGCTGTGAACATTTGGTCATTTTCTTTTTCTTTTCACACAAATCTCGCAGAAACTTAGGGAGGATCTGGCTTCTTTTGGGTTGGACTGCAGGGGATTTGGCTTTGACATCAAAATCGATAATGGGTTATTGTTCTTCGTCCGAGAAATGATCACAGAACAGCCAACTCCTCATCAAATTTGGCGTCTGAAATTGGAGACAGCTGATGACTTTTTGCGAGTATTTCCTGTGCCATGGCAAAAAAAAAAAAAAAAAAATGGTCTTTAATCATCTCAATTTTGTTGATGCTTTCTACTTCTCTGGGCTACCTGATAATGTTCATATCCAGTTTGTCATTTTGGGGTAAATTATGTTTCTAAAAGAAAATTTGAAAATTTGATAGTAAATTGTCTGATAGTAATTTAAAAAGTAATTTAAAAATTGAGGAGCTATGCCTACACATTTAAATGAGTTGAGCATATCAGTAAGAAGTGCTCTCAGTCTACATAGCTTTTTCAGCACCCACATATCACTCAGCTGCACTCTTGCCCCTGCAACTTTAATGGATCTTTGGTTTAAAATTCCCTCAATATTTATTCTTTTCACATTCTTTGTTTAGTGTAAGCTTGACTTTATGATGGAATTGGAATGTCTCTGCAACCCCGCATATCTGGTGAGAAACGCTTTAACAGCCTTCGGGAAGTTCATCATGTGCATAGTTGCTATATATAAGTTGTGCGATTTGACATGGTTAATTCTAGCTCCAAATTTGATCAGTTTCACAGCCACTTGCAATGAAGATATGGAGAAAATCTAATGATACCTTTTGGAAGTTCTCAAATTATATGTTATGTACAGAAGTGCATATATTGGGATGCCTTGCCCTTTCCCTTTGTAAAGATGATTGGGATATTCTTTTGCGCAGCATGAAAGAAGATTCCACTGAAGTACTCTACAGTGCAGAGGGATGCAAAGTTGCAATTGAAGCAGATGAAGATTGGTTGACAGATCTTGAATGGGAGGTGATGCTACTAAAGCCGCCTTTGTCACCTGATCCCTAAACTACATTCCAAGATTTTCATGCTTGCTTCGATTCCAGGGGTAAATAAAATTCTCTTTTTCCCTTCTCTGTAGATATTTTCATATTGGTGCTTGAAGGTTTGCACTGTGTCATTCAGTTTGATTCTTTTTCTACAATTTCTGTGTTTGCAAATAAGATTAGCAGACCGTGAAAGATGTGGAATGATTTCAATTTGATTAATTTGATACTGTTGTCTTTGGTTGTTCCATTGATGAGGTTCTGCTTCTAAATTGCTTTAGTCGTCACTGTTTTTAGTTTCTTTTTGCTGGAAGCTGATTATATCAAGCTGTCTAAAATGATAAGTTTGTTGCTCCTTTCCTGTTGCTGCATATCTAAGTTGATTGTTAGATTTGGTTTTGTTGAAATAATGACTAAATAAAATAATGGTAATGGAGCATCATTGGTTGTTGATAAAATAATGATACATTATCTGACACATAGTGGATTAGTTCCATTATGAAAAATGATGTGGAGCATTTTGAATGGTTGAAACCAAAAGCTAATGTATGTGATGCATGGAAGTGCTACGTGGATGTTTTTTACCAAAGCTTAAGACCTAAATTTGCCTATAAATACCACTCAATTCATTGTATTCAAATATCAAGTAGCCAAGCTCAAAAAAGGAAGAGAGCTAAGAAAGTGACTGGTTCCTAGTATAAGCATTCGGTTGTCTCTTTGTGAGTGAATGCTTAGATGTAATAGGACTTGCTTGTGAGTGTTATTTGGGTGTATTTTGGGCATTGGATAAGCAAGTGAGGTGTCAAGAGGCTTGGGTAAATCAAACTAAGTTGTCAAGTGAGGTGACAAGGGGCTTGAGTAAATTGTGTGTTGTTAAGCCAAAGTTGTATTCTCCATTTTATCATAGTAAATATTCTTGCAGTGTTCTCCGGTCGTGGATGTAGGCGGGTTTGCTGAACCACTTTAAATCTCTTGTGTCTCATTTTTTTTTATTCACCCGGATATTTAATTTTCTCCACATTAGCGTCACCTTTGATATAATAAATTGATATCAGAGCCAAGATGAAAATAAGTGTGGTAGTGTGAAAGTGCATGTCTAGGAAAAGTTTTGGCTAAGGAAAGACTTGGTATTTAGGTGTGTTCATTGTGACCCACCTCTCTTTCTTAGGAACTTACCTGGTTTATTGTTCACGGATTGCAGTCACTGTTCCAATATACGGCACTGTTCATGTATACGGTCATTATGGCGACAAAATTCAAGGTGGAGAAGTTTAATGGAGAAAATGATTTCAGCCAATGGCGGGTGAAGATGAAAGCTCTGCTGGTTCATCAAGGTTTAGCTAAAGCCTTGGAAGGAAGAGAGAAGCTTCCAAAAAATTTGTCAGCCTCACAGAAAGATGAGATAATGGAAAAAGCACATAGTTCCATCTTGTTGTGCTTAGGAGACGAGGTTATGCAAGAAGTAGCTGAAGAAGATACCACTGCCAAGCTATGGTTGAAGTTGGAGAGCTTGTACATGACAAAGTCAGTCACCAACCGGTTGTATTTGAAGAAAAGGTTATATACTCTTCAAATGCAAGAAGGTTGGCCCATCAAAGAACACTTGGATGATTTTAACAAGGTTATTCTTGATTTAAAGAATATAGATGTTAAAATCAATGACGAGGATCAAACAATAATTTTGTTGTGCTCTCTGCCACATTCTTGTGAGCATTTCATTGATACTATGATCTATGGTCGGGAATCTTTGACCATGGAAGAGGTAAAAGCAGCTTTGAACTCAACGGAGTTAAAGAAGAGTGCTTAATAGTAAAAATGAAGGCTCGGGTGAAATTTTTGTGGCCAATGAGAAGACAAAAGGGAAGGGATTCAGACGTCATGGACAAAACTCCAAGAAGGTAGAGTGTTACTACTGTCACAAGGAAGGGCACTATAAAAGAGATTGTCCAGAGCGTAAAAGGAAGGTGGAGGAGTCCTCGGATTCTGGAAATGTTGCTGCTACAACTGAAGATCGCATGCATGATACTACTGATGTCTTTTTGGCCATAATTGATGACTCAAGTAATGAGTGGATTCTTGATTCTGCTTGCTCATTCCACATGTGTCCTAAGAAGGATTTGTTCACCACGTATCAATCCTTTGAAGGGGAAAATGTCTTTATGGGGAATGGTAATTCCTGTAAGGTGGTTGGAAAAGGCTTCGTAAGAATCAAGATGTTTGATGGTGCTATTAGGACGCTGACTAATGTACGACATGTTCCATAACTTAAGAGGAATCTTATGTTTTTAGGGATGCTCGATGCGAATGGATTTCACTTATTAACTCAAGGTGGAGTTATGCGAATATTTAAAGGTGCTAAAATTGTGATGAAAGGGCTTAGAGGAAAAGTTGGTTATCTCTACAAGCTACAGGGAAGCACAGTTGTTGGTGCAACTACAAATGTAAGAGGACATTCATGTAGGGCAACACAACATTATTATAGCTCGACTAGTGGAAGAGTGAGATCTCATAGAAGGTATAACAATGAGGAGTCAGTTGCCAGAGCATTGCGGAGATACCGAGAACCCAACACGGGGGATGATGGAGCTGTAGACGAAAATGTTGTCATGGGTGTGGAGCATGGATCAAAATTTCCATGTGTAAGTGCAGTGAATAGCACTTGGATGAACATTTCACGAAGGGTTGATGTAAGAAAAATCAAGGAGTTACATCAACAGAAAGTGAAATGGATAACTCAAAGCTTGGGTGACATTGCGAAAATAGACTTGATGGAGCAGCTAAATGGTATAGCGTCCAAGGACAAGTTTAAGGGTCATTTGAACTTGGTTGAAGGTCGCAGTAAATGATGCCCAAGAAACGTGAGGGAGAGATGCAAGAAAGGAAGAATATTTTATTTAGCCAAGGTGGAGATTTGTTGAAATAATGGCTAAATAAAATAGTGGTAATGTAGCATTATTGGTTGTTGATAAAATAATGGTACATTATTTGACACATAATGGATTAGTTCCATTATGGAAAATGATGTGGAGCATTTTGAATGGTTGAAACCAAAAGCTAATGCATGTGATGCATGGAAGTGCTACGTGGATGTTTTTCAACCAAAGCTTAAGACCTCAATTTACCTATAAATACCACTCAATTCATAGCCAAGCTCAAAAAAGGAAGAGAGCTAAGCAAGTGAGTGGTTCCTAGTATAAGCATTCGGTTGTCTCTTTGTGAGTGAATGCTTAGGTGTAATAGGGCTTGTGTAATAACTTGTTTGTGAGTGTTACTTGGGTGTATTTTGGGCATTGGATAAGCAAGTGAGGTGTCAAGAGATTTGGGTAAATCAAGCTATGTTGTCAAGTGAGGTGACAAGGGGCTTGGATAAATTGTGTGTTGTTAAGCCAAAGTTGTATTTTCCATTTTATCATAGTAAATATTCTTGCAGTGTTCTTCGGTCGTGGACGTAGGCGGGTTTGCTGAAACACGTTAAATCTCTTATGTCTCATTTTTTTTATTCACCCGAATATTTAATTTTCTTCATATTAGCGTCACCTTTGATACAATAGGTTTCACTAACATAATGGTTTATCAAAGTTATCAAAATATGTTATCTGCATACCGAGTTTCTAGTATCTATTTCCTTGTTGATTTCCATAACCAATAATCTTTTTGCTTGTTTGATTTGTGAAATAAAATGCGTGCCGTTATGCATTGGATGATAAAAATGAATTATTTGTATACAAACATACACTTAAATTATGAATAGGTTTGGGTGATATATATATAGGTCACAAATGATTCAGCTTAAAGTTATATCAATCAATACCTTTCTATGTCTTATTAAATTCTCTTTCTATGAAATTTAAATTTGAGATACCCAAGTTAAAATTTCAAGTTCTGATTATTATTGCTACTAGTTAGGCATGCTCATGTTACAATCTTGGCTCACTTTTATGGGTTGGGTGAATCTAAGCCCACGAACAGATCTAATGTTTTATTAGTCCAATATGGAGTACCAATCAAGATTAATTAGTTCATAATCTTTTGGCTCCTAAAAAGCATATGTAAGCTTTAGCTTTTCCATAAGCTTTAGCTTTTCCATTAATCAAAGCATTTTAAATCTACACCTTTGCTTCCTAATTGAGCAACATCTGAGGAATGCTTTGGAGGAGGCACAAAAGAATAAACTATTTAATTAATATTGTGTTGGATGAGGAATGTTTCTTTTCTTGGGAAGAGAAGAATATGAGCATAGCATGGTTTTTCATATCCCACAATTGCATCAAGCGACTAAGATATGTTTTACCCCATAAAGTAATTAAATGGCTAGAGATTACAGAAGGATATCTTAGTCAATTGCAAGTAAAATTTTTTTTGCTATATCAGATTATAATATACATACAACCTAATTTATTATATATTCAATAATATTTCTAATGTTTCTCAGCTAAGATACCACTTGAATATGAGAAACACTCTTTTACAGTGTCATACTTTATAAATTCATGTTGGTTATCCCTAGAAAAATCTGCTAAATTGTCTCTATGGGTATACTTTTTGACAACCCCAAAAAGCCAGACGTTGTTATTGGTCTTCTCACAGACCATGGACTCACCAAATCCCAAATCTCAATACTTGTTAGTAGAAAGCCCCGATTGCTTTTGATCAATCCTGAGAAGATCACCTTACCCAAGATTGAATATTTGCGTTCTATAGGGGTTTCAAGCTCAGACATTCCAAAGTTGATTACTTGCAATCTAGATTTGTTATCTAATAGCTTGAAAAACTATCTGATCCCGCTTTATAATTGTTAAAATTATGAAATGCAAAGTGAGATATGAATTGGAAGTATGAATACTGATCTAGTTTAGTTTTTTCTGAAAACAAAAATCTACAGAGAACACATATGTTCTTGGGAAGAAGAGAGTGTAGTATGGAAAAGGTTTCTCATATATTCTAGAGGTTTCATTTTCGTATATATATAGATTACAAAATCAAGAAACACAAGCTTCCTAAGGAAGCTATTACTTTGGGTCTAACCTTCACATAACTAATACATCATATTAGTCTAAGCCCAAGCCCAATTGATCTAGCAAAAAGATTATAAGCAAACAGGTAAAGTATAAATGTAGTTGTCCATGGTTAATCTCACAAGTCCTAACACTCCTCCTTGAGATTAACTTTGGACATTCCCATCTTCAACTTCAAAAACTCAAATCTGGATTTCTGAAGAGCTTTAGTTAGTATGTCAGCAAGCTGAACTTCTGAGGAACAATGGATCAGCTTGACTTGATGATTCTTCTCTGCCTCTCGTATTACATGATACTTAACATTTATATGCTTTGTTCTACCATGCTGAACTGGATTTTCAGTAATGGCAATAGCTGATTTGTTATCAACAAACAATTGAGTTGGAGAGGAACAACAAAAACCAAGATCTCGAAGTAGTTTTCTGAACCAAATGGCTTGGTTTGCTGTTGCTGCTGCTGAAATATATTCTGCTTCTGCTGTGGATTGGGCTATAACCTCTTGCTTCTTTGAATTCCAAGAAAAAACTCCTGAGCCAAAAGAAAACAAATAACCAGATATGCTCTTCATATCATCTATGCAACCTCCCCAATCACTGTCTGAATAGCTTGTCAACTCCACATTTTCTGTTTTAAGGTACCAAATACCATGATCTGTAGTTCCCTTCAGGAATTTCAAAACTCTTCTTGCAACACCAAGATGCACTTGATTAGGAGATGTCATAAACATTGATAGCATACTTGCAGCAAACATCAAGTCTGGTCTGGTAGCTGTTAAGTACAGTAGGTTGCCTATTAAACTTCTGTAAGTGGAGGGATCTTGGAGTTTGACTCCATCATCTTTTGAAATTTTCTCATTTTGAGCTAAAGGAGTTGCAACTGTCTTGCAAGATTCAAGCTTAAACTTCTTCAAGATATCAGCTGCATATTTTTTCTGAGTTATAAAAATTCCATAATTACTTTGAACAATTTCCATTCCAAGGAAATACTTCATCAGCCCAAGATTTGACATTTCAAATACTTTCTCCATTTCCTTCTTGAAATCAACAAGGAATTTAGAATCAGTCCCTGTCACTAGTAAGTCATCAACATACACAAAGACTATAAGCTTCTTTCCATTCTCATAATGCTTCACATACAAGGTTGCTTCATTCACACTTATTTCAAAACCTTGTTGCAGCAAATGAGAATCAATTCTCCCATACCAAGCTCTAGGTGCCTGTCTCAAACCATAAAGGGTCTTTTTCAATTTGTATACTTTGTCTTCATTTCCTGGAACTTGAAAACCTTCTGGTTGTTGCACATAAATCTCCTCCTCAAGAATTCCATTTAGAAAAGCCGATTTTACATCTAAATGGTAAACTTTCCAGCCCATATGACCTGCAATTGCCAAGAGCATTCTGATTGTGTCATGTTTAGCTACTGGAGCAAAAGTATATCCAAAGTCCACATCTGGAATTTGTGCATATCCTTTGACTACAAGCTTTGCCTTGTGCTTGTAAATTGAGCCATCTGGATTTAGCTTGGTTCTGAATATCCATTTCACTCCTATAGCTTGCTTTGAATCTGGTTTATTGGTTAATTCCCAAGTTCCATTTTTCTCAATCATCTCTAGCTCAGCATAGCCTTCATCCATTTTGGAAATTTTGAAGCTTCACTATAGCTTAAAGGGTCACAGTAAGCTAGGTTGTAATGTTCATATACTTCAGATAAAGGCCTGATTCTTTGTAGAGGGCTATCTTGACGTGGAGGCCTTTGCAGAAGGGTTCCTAGGCCACCTAGACAAGCAGCGGGCCAAGCAGAAGAAATAGCGGCCCGGGGCAGCTGTAATTTTTGGGCCTTGTAGGTACTTGATCCAAAGGAAAATGCTGCAACGGATCCGAGTCATTGCTTTTGGCGATGAGCGACGTCGTTTTTCGACCAAATTCCTTCATTTGGGCCCTTAATTTTGCCGTTTTTCTATTTATGGAAACTTTTTTGAATTGCTTGTAACTTTTGGTAGGAACCCCGGATTTAGGCGTCGTCTGTGGCGCTTTCCTTTTTAATATCATTATGTTTTTCTGGTGTAATAATTCGAAACTGCCATTTTTGGCAGTTTCCATATTTGTACCCGTGTCTAGGATTTCGGGGCCCCTATTTACACTCATACTTTGCCTGTTTTAGGGCATACAATAATATTCGGAAAAACTTAAACCCTAAAACGGCTTTGCCTTTTGCTTACGCTGCGTCATATCTGTGGTGGCATTTACATCAAACTGATTGTCACCATCATCAATATCAGCATTAACATTTTGAATTTGAGCTGGAAGATCAGACACATCTGAAACAATATTAACATCATTAACAATCTCCTCCTTACTCCAATCCCAATGTGCATTCTCATTAAATTCCACATTTATTCCAACTAAAATCTTTTTGGTACTTAGATCATAAATTATGTATCCCTTGGACTCTGCTTCATAACCAAGGAAAATCCCTTTAGTTGCCTTCTTGTCTAGCTTGTTCTTGTGTACTGAAGGAACATGTGTGTAGCGTATTGAGCCAAAGATCTTCAAGTGCTGAGCTGAGGGTTTGTGTCCTGTCCATGCCTCTAATGGTGTTTTATCTTCAACAGCTTTGGTAGGAAGTCTGTTGAGCAAATACACAGCAGTATTGACTGCTTCAGCCCAAAAGAAGGTAGGCAAACCCTTTTCAAACAATAAACACCTTGCCATTTCCATCACAGTTCTATTCTTTCTCTCTGACACTCCATTCTGTTGAGGTGAATAAGGAACAATGAGTTGATGCAGGATACCAGAGTCTTTGCAGAACATGTTGAACTGAGATGAAGTAAATTCTCCACCATTATCAGTCCTTAGCACTTTTAGTTTGCACTTACTTTGTGTTTCAACAAATTTCTTGAAGGTTTTGAAAGCTGAAAACACATCTGATTTTTCCTTGAGGAAATACACCTAAGTCATTCTGCTGAAGTCATCAATGAACAAGGCAAAATATGAATTTTTATTTAGTGAGTCTGTTTTCATCGGCCCACATATGTCTGCATGAACTAGCTCTAGCTTTTGAGTGGCTCTTCTGGTTACACTTGTAGGAAAAGGTTTCCTGTATAGCTTGCCATATTTACACCCTTCACACCCTTCACTACACATATCAATTTCAGGCATATTCATTATCATACCAGAAGATTTCATAATTTTTAGTGCCTTGAAGTTGACGTGGCCAAATCTTTTGTGCCACTTTAAACTCTCATCAATTTTGGCACTAAAAACATGACTATTAACATGATCAAACTTCAAATAAAAACTGTTATCAACCATTTTGACTTTGAAGAGCTCATTTCCATAAGAATCAATAATATAACAATAGATATCTTTAAATGAAAGACAATAGCCATTTCTCAACATTTGAGGAACACTAAGCAAATTCTGATCTAGTTTAGGTATGTAAAGAACATCAGAAATAGTTTTGGTACCTCTATTGGTGTTGATCAAAATTGAGCCTCTTCCCTTAGCTTGAACACGTTCACCATTGCTTATTTTTACTTTGGGCTGAACTGATTTATCAAGAAAACTGAAGAGAGACAAGTCATTGGCCATGTGGCTTGTACAACCACTGTCAATCAGCCATTTGAGATTCTTTGTGGCTTTGCTGGTCTGTTTAGCCACAAATAAATGTTCCTCCTTCTCACCTACTTCTTCTGAAAAATTAGCTTGTTGAGATTGTTGATTTTGCTGCTGATTTTGTTGCTTTTTGCTTTTGCAATACTTCTTAGTGTGTCCCTTCCTTTTGCAAAATTTGCAAAAGTATTGAGGCTTGTCTTTATCTTTAAATCAGCAATTTTTCTCAGCATGATTATCTTTCTTGCAAAAACCACAAGGAGGGAAACTACCTTTCTTGGCAACTCATTTTGAAGCTTCATTGCTTTTTTCTTTATTGTTTTGTTCCCATGACATTTCTTGTCGGGCTTGTTTTCTTTGTGCTTGACTTGGAAAGCACCTTCAACTGTTTCTTTAGATCTTATTGAGAGCCTTTGCTCTTGTACTTGGAGCTTGCTAATCAATTCTGCTATTGAGAGTGTTTGCAAGTCACAAGACTTTTCAATGGCAGAAATTTTTGCCTCAAATTTCTCAGGAACACTCACCATAATCTTATCAACAACTTCTTGATCTTTTACTGCTTCTCCAAGAAGTCTCATCTGGTTTACAAGGTCCATCAATCTACATGAGTAATCTTTGACAGACTCATCTTTATTCATTTTCATAAGTTCAAACTCCCGTTTCAAGGTAAGGAGCATGATTGTCTTGACTCTTTCACTTCCTTCATACTCTTCTTTGAGCTTGTCCCAAACTTGTTTTGGTGACTCCAAGTCCATAATCTTTGTAAAGATATGGTCAGCCAAACCCGCATGAATACAGGTGATGGCTTTGTCTTTCTTTAACTTTTCATCTTCATATGCCTTGATTTGTGCAAT
>CATKHJ011251132.1:0-14789 GCA_949750685.1 Vernicia montana | reverse complement strand
AAAAAAAAAAAACTCATTTTAAGAAAACCCACCATCACATATATGACATAAAAGTTAATAGGAGTATTTTTGTAATAAAAAGCAGTTAAATAGACATTTTTTAAAGTTTTTTTTTAGAGTATTTTTATAATATTTTCTCATTTTTTATGTATTTGTGTAAAAAACCCAAAAAAAAATTCTAATTCTAATCCTAATCCAAATCCAAATATGATTATGCATTAATCATTTTAAAAATAATTATTTTGAGTCCCTTGATAAACTAAGAGAAATAATAGAAGGGTTAAAACTGGTACTTATTAATTAGATAGATTAATCGAATTTTTAAGTCGGATAATTTTTTTTTTTATATATATATTTTTATCTTAATTTAATTAGACGAAAGTAATAAAATATATTAAAATATTAATTAGACATATTAGGCATTTTCCAAATAATAAATATGAAAATTTAATAGGCAGTTACATAGGCTATACATATCAGGCTAGCTACTCAAACAATTGGAAAATGTAAATTAATGTTTTATATTTCACAAATGAAAAGACATATTACTAATAAACCAATTAACTACTGAAGTCATGATTTGATAATTTAAAGTATCATTATTTCCATATGTGGCGAGGACGTTGAATAATATTGGGGCCAGATTGAGCATAATTTTTCCTCTCTTTGAAACTCTCCAAAGAGAAGATATCCCAATTACCTTCATACCAGTAGGTGAAGCATACCTCTGGCACACGCTCAACCTTCAAATAATCTCCATCTTCTCCTCCATTGGGGTGCAATGCCATGATTAATTCCAAAGGCATATTGAAAAATTCCAATATTTTCAGCTCAGTCAAGTGTTCAATGCCTAATGGTACCCTCTGCAATGATCTGCAACTCTGAACAATCAGCTTTTCAAGACAAGGCATTGCTCCCTGCTTAATGATTATAGTGTTGAGTCTGTCTAATTTGTTTAGACCCAAGAATTTTAGCTTTTTAAACCCATTAGCTTCAAAGCACAATGTTTCCCCATCATACACCTGTACAAATTCAAGATGCAGCAGATTGGGTAAATGCTGAAGCAATAGCAGTGGATCTTCGGTTAATCCACTCCATTTTAAAACCATCTTCACCAAACTATCAAGTGAAGATATCCATTCTGGTAACTTCTCTAAACGTCCTGTCAAATACAGTCGTTGAAGAAATCGAGGAGGAGAACATAAGTTCTCTGTATCAATGACCTCACTTTCCTCAACTGAAGTAATAGACAAGGCGCGGAGGTTTCTCAGCATTTCAATGGAAGAGCATAAAGCCTTCCCATCTTCCCTCTTTAACTTTACAATACCTAGCCTTCTCAGCTGATTCAGTTTTCCCAGTTCAATCAGAAGATTATTGCCTTGATTGGCCTCCAAGAAGCAAAGCTTTTGTACATTCTGCAGACTTCCAATTCGAGCTGGAACCTTGAAACCATATTTGGTGTGAATCTGATCATCAGATACCATTCCATAGCGATACACCAACAGGTGGCGAAGTTTTTGGAGCTTCAGGATTTCTGCTGGCAATTCAATGACATGGGTATGCTTCAAATCCAAGGTTTCTAGGTTCTGAAGCTTGCCAATCGAACTTGGAATGGAATTCACCTTGGTATTCCTTAGACTAAGATACTTTAGAAAGTAGAGGCTAACAACTTCATTTGGAAATTTCTTTAGAGGTGTGCCTCCCAGATCTAACACATGAAGAAGCCTTAAACGACGAGAAGACAAATTCAACACAAGGGATTCAGGAAAAGAATCTAACCCCCAAAACATGAGCAGTGAACGTGGTCGAAAGGCAATAAGTCTTTGCTGTATGCTTGGCATGACATTATGTATTGAAAAGCGGCGAGCTATTTCTGGCCACATATTGCCCTGTTCATTAGATATCGCAGCAAAATCTTGGTCTCTTGACTTCAAAATTATCATTTCTAGCAGAATGTCATGGACACGACATGTTTTGACCCGCCCATCACTTGTTGCCTCTACCACTTGGACCAAGCTTCTTTTTATTAGCTCATTAAGGTAGGCTTCTGCAACTTCCTCTAATGTCATCCCTACCTTTTCTTTCACGAATCCTTCTGCTATCCATAATCGAACAAGTCTCGTATGCTCAATTGGACTACCCACAGGAAAGATACTGAAATACAGCAAACAATGTTTGAGGTAGTAAGGCAAATCATTGTAGCTCAATGACAATATACTCTTCAATTTGTCATTGTCTTCTAATGCAGCACCAAGACTACGACAAACCATTTCCCATTCATCAATTCTATTTCTGTCCTTTGTTGCAAGAACACCACCAATAGCCACAATTGCAAGGGGCAATCCCTGACATCTGATCAAGATTTTTTCCAAAACATCCTTTAAATATGAAGGACAAGGGTTGTTCTGAAATATCTTCCTGCAAAACAAAGTCCAAGACTCTTGTTGAGATAATGGGGTCAAATTATAGACTTTATTAGGAGATGCAGCAAAGGCAACATCATGATTCCGTGTTGTAAGCAATATTCGGCTACTGCAACTATTGTTTGGTAACACATTCTCAAAATCATTCCAGGTATTGGCATTGGACACGTTGTCCAAGACTATAAGGTACCTCCGATCCTCGAGGAATTCATTCATTACAGTCATGAGCTTATCACTGTCCATGTTGTCCACTCCTTGAAGATCTGATATCCGTAGAACATGGGAGAGTTGTTGAATTATATCTTTTAAGAGGTCTTCTGTTGTGAAAGACAGAGAGAGAGTGATCCATGCACGGAATTCAAAGCGTTTCTTCACTTCGTTGTTGTTATATACTTTTTTCACTAAGGTGGTCTTACCCAGACCTCCCATGCCAACCACCGAAACCACTTCACGTTCGGATCTGTCTTCGAAAAGCCATTCGATAAGCTTCGTTTTGGAGTGTTCAATGCCCACTGGATTAGCTTCTTCAAGTAGAAGGGCATCCCTGCGTCTGGATGGTTGTCTTTCACTAGTGGAACTTGAGCCTTGTTCCATGATATTGTTTCTGATCAAGTATCTCCTATGTGTCTCAGAGATACCTATCACTCTCAATTTAATCCGTTGCATTTTTAAAGCAATTTGATGCCGAGCTTTTAAAGTCTTAACAAAGTGAGTAATCTTTTGAAGAGAAGCACGGAATCCATACCCATGATCAGAAGTGAGATGCAACTTGAAATCATCAAGAGCACCTTCAAGGTCATAGACAACATATCTCACTTTCTTTGCAAACACTTTGAGTTGAAGGTCACTATCCTCTATCGCCTCTGCAGCTCTTAGAAAGGCCTTCATGAACTCTAGTTCATCACTGATGTACTCAGCTTCAGCCCGAACATCAGACAATAGTTTCCCCTCTTTTTGCAGAAATTCTGTAAGCTTATTAAGCAGAAAGATCACTGAACCTTCAGCCATTGGTTTTGCTGGATCAGTGATGTTTTACAGGGCTTTTATTTTTGTGGGGATGGGGAATGGAACAAATGAGAAATTTTATTCTATGAACTTTATAAATAGGAGTTACAGCAGAAATGGAATTGGAAAGGATTTAACAAGATTACAAGAACATGTGGATTTTTATTAGATGCAGTGTGATATCAAGGAAGAGCAAATTATAAGTTCGTTTTGTGGTTTGGGTTAAAATATAAGGTTGTATGTTGTTCCAAAAGGGTTAAGGAATTCAAGAGAATGTTTAGAGAGGAAGTTGTTTTGTGAGCCAGTAAGTTTTGATCTTGTGTTTTTATAGTTGTTCTGGCAGTGGATTAACTAGCCACGTTAACAAGAAACGAAGAATTTCCCTGCTGAGTTCCTGCTCTATAGTTTATGTTATTTTAAATTTGTGGCCAATAAGCTCTTTGCCTAAGAGTGTAAGCTACTGCGAATATCCATCAGCAATGACATTTTCATGATTTCAATCACAAATTGCAACTTCCATGAAACTTCCTCAACTGAATTATGAACTAGTATAACTAGCAAAATTGAGTACCTTAATTGTGGGCGGACACCAACATGCTTATCTGCACAACAATTTTCTAAAATTTGTCACTCTTTAAGTGTCTAATTAGTAGCCAAACATTTCTTAAAGGTTCACCTTTGGATTAATTTTAAAAGAATCCATCATATTCATGTATGACCCATCACCTAGTAGACTCCATTCCTTCATTGGGAAGTAAGGGAAAACTACTCAAGAATATTTTAAAATACTAATACGGAATTGCACCTATTAACTTACTAAAATTTAAAGAAAAAAATGTTTCTCCTCAGTGTTCCCTTTAAGCAATTAACAGGAAATTCTAAATCTTCTTCTAAGAAATTTACGAGTCAACTACACTGATAAGACAACTACAATTGCAGTAGTCTTAGAAAAATCCATTTTTGCTGATTATAATAAAAGTTTAAACATATTGTGCAACATAATGTCAAAATAACAAGATTTTCAAGGAAAATTGTTCAATACTTTCTGTCCCTTTCTCTACTAAAAAATAATGTATCTTAATCAAGGAATAAAATCCCATAAAACAAATTATGTGAAAATCACTATTTCTTTGGAAGACAAAATACACAAAGCTAAAGCATTAGATAATTCATTAATGATGACAAAAACAATTAAATAATGATGCAAAACAAATTTTGACTTGAATTATCATCAATAAAATTTCCTGTAAAGTAAAATCAAGAACTTACACTGAGTGTATAAGTTTACCTCATACACCAAATCAATAAGTGATAAGATTTTTTTTTAGCAAATATGACTATTTTGCCTATTTTTTACTAAGTGAAAAACACTAATATTTTTTTTATTCCACATATTATTATCTTATTAAATTTGTGCATACACGAAGTGTAAGAAATATTTTCCTGTCTATATAAAGAAAACCTAACAAATTGTTTAATTATAATAATAACATTTATTCCATTTTGACTAATTGTACTTATTTAAAAATACAACAAATTCACTAATGTTTTAATTATATAAATATATAGGAGAAATTCAAGACTTACCCATTGGGTTTGGAAGAGCCAATGTACTTCGCACTACATCACATTGAAAAAGACAAAAAAAAAAAAAAAAATTACTTTATGATAGTAAAGTAATATTAAATTTTACTCATTGAATTTAATGAGCTGGAGTCATCTATTACTAAAAAGTTAGAACTAACCAATTAAGTAGTTAAGTTCAAACTATTATATACTTATATATTTTTAGTGTATTTTTTTAATATGGAATTATTGATTCTTAACACTCTCTCTCAAGTGGTAACTGGATTTTTGAATTTAAATTTTCAGTTGACCATTTAAAATTGAATTCCTCTTCCTGAAATTAAAATTTGAATGCAGCGGCAACACCGGACCGGACCGCTGGGACTTAACATCCAGACGGACACCGAGTGATTAAAATTGAACCGAACCAAACCTGCTCTGATATCATGATAAAAATTAAATTAAAAGGTATAGATGACTTGAATTGGATATAAATTAAGCTCACAAATGAATTGAATTTAATGAATTTGAGTCAACTATTATTTAAAGGTTAGAACTAACCAATTAGGTAGTTAAATCCAAATCATTGCATACCCATGTGTTTTTAGTGTATTTTTCTAATGTCTCAAGTGACAACTGAGATTTTGAATTTGAATTTCTAATTGACCACTTGAAATTCAAATATTTGAACTTATATAGTTTTGGCAGTGTCAACCTCAAATTTGAAAGCTCATCACCAATTGTGATATAACAGAGGTAAGTGCATGGATCATTTTTCCGCTCTGATACCATCTTACAAATATTGAAACTTATACAAGCTAAAAAATATCAACCTCAAAAGTTAACTATTAAAATTGAAAAATTCAATTATATATGCTCATTTAATATTTTATATTTAATTCACGTGGTATTTATATATTAACCGTTCCAAGAAAATAACATGAAAACTATAGATATTACGATTAAAAAAACAAATTTTAGCAGGTTGAGAGAAGAAGCACGTCATTTTTATTTCTCCACTTTCTTTTTCACTCAAAAGTTAGCTATTAAAATTGAAAATTTTAATTATATATATTCATTTAATATTTTATATTTAATCCACGTGGTATTTATATATTAACCGTTCCAAGAAAATAACATGAAAACTACAGATATTACGATTAAAAAAATAAATTTTAGCCGGTTGAGAGAAGAAGCACGTCATCTTTATTTCTCCACTTTCTTTTCCAGCATTTTCCAAGCAACCAAACAAAATTGAAAGAAAAGCCATATAGAAAATTTTCTATTGAAAAAGAAAAAACGCAAGAAAAAGGCAATACCAAGATCGGATGGAGGATGATTTAAAGATCAACAGATCGGAGTGACATTGATAGAACTGAGACTTCTAGCCAAGCATACGTTGCCATTTTAAAATTAATTTGGATTTTTTTTTCAGAATTTGGAAATTGGAGTTTTTTTTAAACAATATTTACACAGAGTTTAAGAACAAAAGTGAGACCGGCGAGAAAAATGTACGGGTGAGCAAAGAGCCAAAGAGAATAAACCGATTTGATGATAAAATGATAATAATAATTTATTTATTTATTTTATTTAGAATGGCCATATAACACTTCCTTTTTATATTCTGGCACTCTAATCCTTTTTTTTATCATTGAAATTAATTATAATATTCTTATTACATTATTTAACTTAATAATTCACAT
This sequence comes from Vernicia montana, assembly GCA_949750685.1. Taxonomy (NCBI): domain Eukaryota; kingdom Viridiplantae; phylum Streptophyta; class Magnoliopsida; order Malpighiales; family Euphorbiaceae; genus Vernicia; species Vernicia montana. The sequence continues at coordinate 8,092 of CATKHJ011251132.1, read as the reverse complement.
TAAAAAAAATTAAGTTTGATTTACTTTTAACTTTTTTTTTATTATTTTTTTTATGTCCATGTGTGTTTGTGTATATATATATTTAAAAAAAAATTATGTAACTATTGATTCCTTCTTGAATTAAAAATAATAAAGATAATTAAAAATAATGAAACTTAAATTTTCTTTTCTCATGTGAATTATTAACTAAATAATACAATAAAGTTATTATAGCCAATTTCAATGATAAATTTAAATTAAAAATAATAAAAAACTTAAAAGTAAATAAAATTTAAATTGAGAATTATTAGCTAAATTATGCAATAAGAGTATTATAGTCAATTTCAATGATAAAGATGAGGTGAGATTATTATAAATCGAAAAAGGAGTATCAATTTTGTCATCCTTTTATTTATAATTAATTTTTATTGAACAATTAATTATAATATACTTTTTGAATTTTTATTTAATATTTACTTGATACTTATTATTTTAAAATGAAAATTTTAGTTTCTAAATTAGTTGAAAGATTTAAAATCAAGTTTTCATAAAAAAAAAAAATTATTAATAAATAAATTAATAAACATTTTTTTGTGTGAATTGTAGAGAGGGAAAAGAAAAAGCCCACCGATTAATGTTTGATATTTCAAGAAAGAACCTTTAGTGGTTTAGTTCATTCTCTTGGTCTTGGGCACAGTCCGTTAAAAGTTAAAAAAGAAAAAATTCAGAAAAAGAAACAAGCCATAGTCTCTGTTGATCATCTGTTTCCCTCATCCCTTCCCATGTTCCTTATTCTGAAAGTCTGAAATACCAAACCCATCTTCCTCAAATTCAAGTGAGGTTGGTACTCCATATATATTTTTTGACCTTCCTCTCTATATGTGATTAGCATTTTTATATCTTCATTTACATATATATTTTTCCTTTGTTAGTCTATCTAGAAATTAGAATATGATGCTGGGTATTGTGGGAGAATGTTCATAAATTAGTTGTTTGCTTGCTATTTCGACAACTTGAGCTGATTTTAACCAAGTAAGGTCATTGTCTTCAAGGTGTTTGTAAATTTGTCTCAATGAAAGTATTTCCAATGCTGCCATATATTTCCATATATTTTTCTATATCAGCTTGCTAAAATCTTTTATGGTACAAGAACATACAAGAAATTCTGTAGATTCTGATATGGGGTTATGCTCATAATTTATTTTGGATATCACTACTGGCTAGTCTTCTGTTTATTTTTTTTTTTTGGTATTATTGGCCTAAACTCTCATTTTGACACTTCTCTTTAGTCTTCACATTGCGACCTCTCTTGGATTGGAACTGTATTCAATATCAAATCCAATGCTGGAAATATCTCTCTTGGCTACTTATAGGTGGAGCTTATTAAGTGTTTGATAAAATGAATCTTACAGAATGTAACCTGGATATTATGCTTATCTGAGTCATTTTCTTTTCCCCTATTTTTCCTTGATAAGAAATCTTCATTATTGCAGATTGTATATTGCAATGGGATTGTTTTGCCTCAAGAACATTATTAGGCAAGTAATAGAGTTAGAAAGCTTAATAGTCATTCTACCTTATTATACTTATGGGAAGATGTTTAGTTTGTTCATTTTGGTGTATTGTCTATGCCTTTTGAGTTTGTTTGTATTTCAAATTTATCGATTACACCAATAATTTCATAGAGTTTAAGAGTGTAATGATACTTTTCTATATAAAATCCTTATTTCATACATTGATCCACCACCAAAAACAAATCACCAATGCCATGTAGAGTGTTCTTTAGTTTTCCTAAAAAAAAGAGTGTTCTTTAGCCCTTAATTGTTCTGTTTTCTTGGTTTTCTTCTTGTTTTCAGGTCCCAACTGGTTCAGTAGACTAAGACTTTAAGGAGAACTCCAACCTGCAGAGTTCATATTCTAATGGGCACAATTGGCATTCATTAGTAAGCATATTGGACACCCATGGGGGTAAGCCAACATTCAAGGTTAGTTTTATTGTGTATGAGATCTATAAACTATATCCATACTTGGTGGTCAAATCTGATAGTATTTTGGTGTACCTTTTAAACTCACATTTTGTAGTGAAAATGTATATTTTGACAATTCTTTTGCCAAATAAAGCTAGAGAAAGTGTAATCTATTGATCTTTTTCTATGCCTTCGATTCAATATAAGTGGCAGACTTGCTATTTCTTTTTTCCATATCTTGAAGCTAATTTTTTTTTTATACGTAATTAGCATATTTCTTTTTATTGAAATGAATCTATATCATATTGGTAATGCTAAATTATAATCATGTGACTACCTAAAGTTATGTGTGGAGTAAAGGTAGCAAACGGATGGGTTTGGATGGGTGTGGGTTGGGTATAAGTGGGGTGGGTTTTTAAATTACCCATTTATCCATTTATGACCCATTTAAAATTTATATGGATACCTAAATTCATATAACCCACATAAATCCTTACCCACCCATTTACTTAATTATTGTTAATTTAATTATTTTTAATATATTTTTTTTTTTGAGAAAAATTATTTTAAATATATTATATTATTATTATAGATCATATTTTTATTTAATAATATATTTTTCAATTTAATATTTTTTTATATATTCTAATATTTTTATTTAACATATTTTTATTATGTATCTTTTGTATTTAAGCCTGAATTAATGAAATTTATTTTCTATAAAAAAAATAAAAGATAAATCGTGAGTACGGCAAGTTGATTAGATTTCTTAATAAAATAGAACAATTAATTATAATCATTAGTAATTCATTATCTTCAGTAACTTCAATTGGAATACTAACTTCTTCATTTGTATTTGTGTATTCAAATAATAATAATAATAATAAGTTCATTTAATTTATATTTAAAATTCATTAAGCCTTAAAATTATTTTAAATCTTAAAAAAATATATTGCCATGCAATGGTAGAGTATAAACTAGTTTTGAAGTAATTTGAGAGTGTAAAAATTATTATTAGTTTACACTGTTGGATTGTTGCTAGTATAAAGTTATGATTTTTCTTTTAAATTATTTATTAGTGGGTATTCATATCCAATGTGACCCAACCCAGATAAATGAGAATCATTTTTTAATTACCTTTTTATAACTCATTTAGTTTTTATATATTATCCATTTATTACTCATACACGTATAATAAGGGTGGGATAGGATGAATAAATGGGTATGGGTAGAATTTGCCACCTCTAGTGTGGAGAGATTGCATGCTGTTGCCCAGGATTCTGTATAATTTTATTCAATAATCAATATGTTAATGCTCATAATGGTTTGGCTGGCATAAGAACTTGAATTCACATAACTGTCATCAGGCAGCTGACACTCTTTATTCTGCATGGTACCAGGTTTGCTTGAACTCGCAGAGAGGTTTGGTGAGGCGCCTCCCTATGGAAACATTATTTACTTCCTCATCTAGGACAATCACATGTTTGTCATAGGAGATCCAGAGTGCCAAAAAAAAAAATCTGATTTGCACGTGAGAATGAGATTCCAAATTATTAAATATGTTTTTAAACACCCACTTATTGCATCTATCACAGTCCGATCAAAAACAACCTCAGCTCAGTATGTAGCCTCGAGAGCTAGGGACCCTACTTTTGAGAAACTAATGGAGAAGTACAAAAACCTTGTCAAAGTCATTGCCATTCAAGACCTCATTCTTGTAAATCCCACCAACAGCCCTCCTTCAGTTTCCCTTGATTTTCTTTCCAGACTCTCCCAGAAGCTTCACCTCAATCGTGGTGCAGCCACTTTCCTTCGTAGATATCCTCACATTTTCCAAATCTTCTACAACCCCACGTTGTCTCAACCCTTTTGCAAATTAACTGATACTGCTCTCCAAATTTCCTGCCTAGAAGCAGAGGCTATCAATGCTTCCTTACCTGATGTTGTTAATCGATTGGTTCGACTTTTATCAATGTCTACATCCAAGTCATTGCCACTTCGTGCCATCTTCAAGGTTTGGAAGGAGCTGGGGCTTCCTGATGATTTTGAGGACTCTGTAATATCCCAAAATCCCCATCTTTTTAGACTCTGTGATGCCCATGAACCAAATACACATATCTTGAAACTGGTGGACGAAATTCCAAACAACCATTTCACAACAGCAGTTGAAAATTGGAGGGTGACCGAGTGTTGTAAGGAGGATTGCAGTGTTGATAGAACAGAAATTCAATTTAGTTTCAAACATCAGTATCCTCCAGGAATGAGGTTGAGTAAGAATTTCAGAGCAAAGGTCAAGGAAGGGCAGAGAATCCCATATGTAGGACCTTATGAGGAGCTGGGAGAGAAGAAGAGATCCAAGGCAGGACTGATGGCATTGGAAAAAAGGTCAGTTGCAATTGTACATGAATTTTTAAGTTTGACAGTGGAGAAGATGGTGGAAGTGGAGAAGATCAGTCATTTTAGGAAATGTTTTGGGATTGATTTGAACATAAGAGATTTGTTCTTGGATCATCCAGGTATATTTTATTTGTCTACAAAAGGCAAGAGACATACTGTTTTTCTCAGGGAAGCATATGAGAGGGATCGTTTGATTGAGTCTAACCCAGTATATGATGTTAGGAGAAAGCTTCTGGATCTTGTTATTCTTGGTCGCCGCGGTTCACTTGCTAGTAAATTAAAGCCTGGTGAGATTGAAAGGAGTGAAGAAGAGTTTGGGTTACAAAATGAGAACAATGACTGAATTTGTGGATTAAGAAGCTGTAAACATGTCTATAGATTTTCCTTGAGAGGGATAAAGAAAATAAAAATCATTATTTTATTTTATTTTAGTTATGTATGATATACGATCTTTTAAATTTCAATTTGAAGAATCTGATTTTGTTTTGGTCATTAACTCATAATGCTACAAGCAAAAACTTTTATTCTATTGGAATCTCCATTGAAGCTCATCTTTAATGATACAAAAATAAATTAAGAACAAGAATAAAACAACCACCATTCCACCAACCATCAAGCATTGCCCCAAGAAAGACATAATAAAAGACAAGAAAAAATAAATATTTAAGAATTTAAAATGTCAGAATCATTGCATAATTAAAGAAGTGGACTTTGCTGCAGCCTTTTAAAAATCGGACAAGATCAGCCAATTCAATCGGTTAAATTGAAAATTACATGTTAGTTCAGTTCGATTCACTGAAAAATTCAGAATTTCGGTTAAACTGTCTTTTGACTGATTTGATCCGTTTTTAGCTGATTTTTGATCTCTCGGACCTTTATTAATGAAAATCTTTTATAAAATGACCAAAAAATTAAAAAAAAAAAAGAAAAAAGAAAAGGTTTTGTCTAACTAGTTGGACTGTTGATTCAATCGGTCTGACCGATTGAATCGTAAATCAATGACCTAATGGGTTTAGTCACTAGTTCGATTTTAAAAACATTGCTTTGCTGTTTGTTTGTTAATCAATCAATAATTATAAGCAGAGAGGGTGTAATAGCCTCGCTATTATAATTATGCATATGAAAACAAGTGATGCTCAATGTAAATGCAGTGTTTCTATTGTACTATTATAATTGCTATTGCTGTATGTACATGTGCATGATAGGGGTAAGTGAAGTTGCAAAAGAAATTGCTAGTTAGTAACAATGTTTCTCTAGTATGTAAGACAAAATTAATAGTTGCTATAATTATACATAATTAATATAAAAAAAAAATATTTCCTTTATAAAATTTTTATTGTATTTCTACTTATATTCAAGGTGTAAGCTAGAAAGATGGTTTAAAAAATTTATTAACAAGCCTGGTGTTAAATCAAATAATAATTATTATTAACAGTTTTTCTAACGAGTTGTATATTATGAGTACTGCTTAAAAAAATAAAAATTCAGACATAATTAAATAAATAAATTAAATGAATGATAAGTAAGAATTTTGATCTATTATTTGATATGATAGTATATTGTGACGAAATACATTTCTATCAAATCTCAAACTTTTTTCTCATCTAATTTAATTTTATATTAATTAATTTATATTTATTTGAAATAATTATTTTATAACGAGTTTTGATTTGAAATAATTGTTTTTAACTAGTGATTTTACGGTATGTATATATATATATATATATATATATATATATATATAATCATTTTTTTTTATTAACGAAAAGCAATTAGAATTATGATTTTAAAAATATTTTATATTATAAATATTAAATAAGTTGAGAAAAGAGAAATAACTATGTGTTGCTTGTCATAGGTATTTCTCTTTCCAGACAAACTGCCAACTGGGAGAAAACGGCAGAATTTGACTCCTTGTAGTATATTAGTTGGATTTAACTTACCTATGTCACCTGTATGCATCACTTATGCATCATTTTTCAATGTGAATTACATATGGGATAAGAAATTAATGTATTGGGGTTTTTGCGATAAATAATGTATATTTTCTAAATAAAATTTTTAAAATACATATTGAGCTCAAAATTTATTTTAAAAAAAAATTATCGCGTGTCAAATCATTCTCTAAAAATTAAATCTTTATGAAATTAGTTCATCATTTTGTGTTTGTAAATCCTCATTAAAATTTATAATTGATGTCTTAGTCTAGTATAAAGTGATACTATTTTAAGAGTGAATGTCAGAATTAGAATCTTACCGATAAAATTAATGTTAAAAAAAATATGAATTAAAGATTTTTTTATCCATTAATTTTAATTTAATTATATGTATATCTATCTATATCTAGATATGTCTATCTATCTATATATAATCTATAATTTATCTATATCTATATCTATAATATGTATATATATATGTATCTATCTACATCTATAATCTATCTATATCTATATCTATATTTATATCTATAATATATATAAATGTACGAAGTGGGGGAGAACATATTGATAAATAAAAATGTCTTTGCTAATTTTTCATATTTCATAAGTTAGACATCTATTATTATTATTATTATTATTATTATTACATAAGGAAATCTTATTATAATAGGATTTATGTTCGTTTTATAATTCTTTATAAAAATAAATTCCATTAAATTTTTACATTATCTATCAAAATTTAAAAGTTTGTTAGATTTTTCACATATCACTTTCAGTTAAATTCAAGCTTAATATATATTTTTTATAATTTAGGTTTATTATATTATGCTAATGAAAAGTATGACTTCAATTTTTTTTTTATTATTATTATTTTAAATTAAAATGTTTAGATATTGATCTTCATTTTATATAATTATATTATATTATTAAAAAAATCCATAATTGTCTAGGAACTATAATTATAGTATTCAATTTTTGTATTTCAATTTTAGTTTTATACTTTATTTTATTTTTTTATTTTTAATTGATCATCACTTAAAGATAATATTGTGATTTATATACAACTATATATACTTGACATATTATATTTTTTTTATTGTTTATTTAATTTTACATCTATTATTTAATACAATATAATTAATCTTGTGAGACATTTTATAAGAACAATGTATTAATTTATTATCTATTGATATATTTTATCTTACAAAATTAAATTTATGTCCTATATAACTTTTTGTTAGAATATTTGTCAAGTTATCATAAAATGTTTTAATATTTTATTTGGATATCAATTGTTTTACATATTTTTAATTTAGTATAGCCTTCGTCTCATTTTAATAGTTTTAAATTTTTATTTCGAAAGTCCCAAATTATAGTCCACTTTCCTTATTAAAAAAGAAATCAAACAAATAGTTTACTAATATACCCTTATTTAATGTTCATTTTTATCAACAAATACTTCAACTTTCTAGGTATCCATATTCTTAAGAAATGAATAAAAAAGGAATTAAAGGGTAAAATAGAAAAGGAATTGATAAAATTAATTATTTTCACTATATTAATTACACTTTCTTAATTTGTGTGAAAAAATCTAATGAGACTATTAAAATGGGATGGAGTATTTTTTTACATATTCAATTTTTTTAATTATAAAATGAAATGTTTTAATACTTTATTTAGATATCAATTGCTTTACATATTTTTAATTCAGTATTTTTTTTTTACATATTCAATTTTTTTAATTATGAAATTAAAGGTTAATTAATTGCAATTGAGATTGAAAATAATTGTAAAATTAAAAGTTAATTA
>CATKHJ011251014.1:0-14603 GCA_949750685.1 Vernicia montana | reverse complement strand
ATATGACCAGCATCACATCCCCCCATTTTTCTAATCAAACCAAGTCATATCCAATTAATTCAAGTTTCGCCGCACCCCATCTTGATCAGACCAACACCGTAACTCCTTCCATGATCAATCGGCCCGACACCTCCCCTTTCTCGACCAACACCACATTTGGTCTTACTGCTGCAATCATATCAACTCCTATCATTGGCCTTACCCATGATAGAGAAGTGTCCAAAAATGTCACACAACTAATCCCAAACACTCATGCCAACCCAACCCCTGTTATTGATCTGACCAATAATGGGAAAGCTTCCTAAAGTTTCATGCTTCCAAACACCAAAGTTGACCTTCCTCCTTCCTTGAATCCTTTTCAAGGAATAGGAACCTCTACCCAGCAAAACATCAAAAGGCCCATTGAACTACCCTTGAAGCGTAACACTGCTGTGCTTCAGCAAGCTCACACAATAGGGAAAAGATGCAAGAATAACCTTTGTGCTTCCACTTCTATTATCTCCACCAAACAGAAAGGTAGAAAGGTAGTGACCATCACCAAAAAACAACCGTGTAAATCAGAGAGAAGGAAATACACTGATTTAGGTATTCCCTTAAGCGCAGTTTATAAGAGGGCCTTTGAAGCCAACATAGTTACGCCTCTAGAGCCAAAAGCACCCCCTAGCTATCCATCTAGAAACCACAAGCCTAATGAGTACTGCGAGTACCACCAAGAAACTGGGCACGAAACTGACATGTGCAAGAGCTTAAAGCATCGAATCCAAGATCTCATTGAAGATGGAGATATCCTCCCTCCAAAACCCATAACCAATATGCTTATCAACCTAGGGACATTATCAATTCCCTCAAATTTGAAAATTAAGCAGACATACCCAGTGACCAGCACTTTGAGGAGAACATTGGCCTAGTTGACATGCCCTTGTTTAAGTTCTACAATCAAGTTGAGTCCAGTCAATCATGAGTCAAAGTCAGAGTCTGTCGAGTCTTGTACTTCTTTCTCTCCTTTTGAGTCCCTAATTGTCCAAAGTCAGAGTCAGAGTGGTCATGCGTTTCTCTCCTTTTGGGTCTATAATCAACTAAGAGTCAGAATCTGCTGAGTCTTACTTTTCCTTTGAGTCTGTAATTGACCTTCTTAATTGTCTTTGAATTTCAGTACTACTCATAATGAAAAGTTTGAATTTTTCAAAATAAGAAAAAAATGAAAAAGGCAAAGAATCAATTAATTATGGCACAAAGGGAAAAACCAAAGATCATATACATTGTATCTGCATATCATGACAAGCAAGAATTAATCAAAAGGGCTCGTGTTTTCTTAGACTGTTTTGCGTAGGAACTAAGGACATGGTAAGGATAGACCCAAAGCATTACGGTTCACAAGATTCTAGCCCACAAGCGAGAGCGGCAGAGAATGAAAGCAAAGTGAATCAAATGATACTATGACCAGCTGAATGCCACCGATGAAAAGAGAATGGATGCTTTGTACAAGATTCAAAGTTATCAACATAAGTTAGCTAAACACTTCAGTAAAAAGTGAAAGACAGAGATTTGCAATAAGGAAATCTAGTCCTAAATGTAATCCGAGCTCCCGTGCATGACCTAAGAAGAAAGTTTAGACCAAACTGGGCTGGGCCTTACGTACTTAAGAAGATCCTATTTGACAGAGGTGTCATCCTCATGAACGTGGACGAGAATGAATCCTCCAATCCCTGCAACCTAGATCAGCTAAAGAGATACTTTGTCTGAATGTAGTGTCTATAGTTAGTTTCTCTATCTTTAAAGCATTGTAATCAGAACTACGTGGACCTGATTCTCCCAAAAAAAATGACAAAAAAATGATGTAAGGGATACGTAGGCAGCCCAATTTGAGTGCGGTCCAAATCATAGTACCAAGCATTTTTTGTTCACATGACAAAGCATCTCATTGTCTTTTCCTCTGTGCCTAAATGCATCACTCACTTGGTTCTTTTGCCAAAATAAAATAATAATAATAATAAAAAGAAGATGCTAGCTAAGTTGAAAACCCGAAAGGGCAGTTTAGGCAGAAATTAGGGCAAACTCGTCGAGTTGAAAACTCGAGAGGGCGACTCAGGCAGAAGTTAGAGCTATAATAAAAAAGAGGTGTGTCATTCAAATTGGATTCTATCAGGAGTCATATCAAAATCCATCTGTCATATTCAAAATGAGAAAATGGGTAATGTGTCATATCTCATTTAAGTGTATCAAAAGTTTGAGTTTGTCAAGTTAGTCCAAATAACTCACCCTCCTTCAATTATTCATTTTCCTTCTAAAGCAGTCAAACAATTTTACCCTCCTCAGAGTCGTCTTCCTTTATGTTAATCCTTTCTTTAGTTGAAAAATCACAAAAGATGAAGAAAATTTTCAGAGTCAAATCATCCAAGGTAAAGTTTCCCTTGTCTCTCATTAGAGGCACAATCATCAAAGTCATTCACATTCTTTCGAGTCACCTACGGTCAATTTGTCATCCCTTATCAGGGGAATGATCTCTAAGTCGTGTCTTCCTATCAAAATGCTCAAGTCACCAAAAGACCCAAACTATTTGGCTCCCTTTCATTCCTAAAAAGTCCATCCCGACCTTTGTGCCAACCCCACTAAATCTTAAAAGCACCATCTCCAAGAGTCTTCCTAGCCCAGATAATGCGTCCTTTCCTTTCCATGAATCATTGTAACAAAACCACAAAGCTCAAGCTACCTGGCAGAACTAGAATCGACCAAACCTATCGTAGATTCCACATCGCTCAAGCCATTTGTGGAAACCCTACCTCTCATTTCCAAAGCCCCAGCTCCTTAATGAAACCAAGCCACCTGAAAGGTCCCACCGTAGACCAAAATCAAAATATATCCCTCTCACTGTTCAAAGAGGGTCTAATCTCCAAAATCCAAGACATAGGTTGCCTAATAGATAGGTCAATCCTTTAAATCAGAATCAACCAAATCTCTTCACCCGATAAGTCGAGTCAAAAGGGTTCACCCAATTGATTAAATCCAATATCTCGAGTGGACTTGCCATAGGCCGAGGCTCTCCTCTCTTCAGAAACTTCTAGAGCCAACTCGCCATAGGTCGAGGCTCTCCTCTTTGTAGAAACTTCTCGAGCCGACTCACCATAGGTTGAGGCTCTCCTCTTTTCAAAACCTCTTGAGCCGACTCGCCATAGGCCGAGGCTTTCCTTTTTTCCAAATCTCTTGAGTCGACTCGCCATAGGTCGAGGCTCTCTTTTCCATCCTTCTTTATCTTGAAATCGCCCATATCACCTAGAAATGTCTAAACACTCACCTATACATCAAGCTGGTTCCTTTTCCCATCCTCCGAAAATCACCTTTTCAGATAACTAATCATTGGTTCAAGGTATTAAGTTTGTATAAACACCTTTCTACTTAAGGTCTAGATTACCTGTCATGGTCATCACTAAAAAATATTACAGATTTATCAAAATTTCCTGAGATAGCCTTAGGAACCCACCAAAGAATCATTTTTCAACCTGCAAGTCACTTTGTTCCAAGATCACGTTTAGGAGTTGACATTGCATGCAAACTGCATTCATATCATACACAAAGCAAGCTCGTGAATCCACCCTCTTGCATCCATACATTCATCTGTTAGATGCATCATCACAGATCATTCGTAGCATTGAAGTTGAACAAAAGGTCTATGAATCCCAAAATATGCATACATAAACATGCATCATCTATGTACAAACATGCATGCATGTGCGATCATCCGAATTCGTACACCATCATACATTCTCAACTTCAGACAATCCCAAGATGGCCTTCAAATACTTATGTCTTTCAATCAATTGACAACCTTAGCACAGAACAAAGTTCTCCTTTTCAGACAACCTTTACACAGAGCAAGGTTTTTCCTTTCCTGACAACCTTTGCACGGAACTAAGTCCTCCACCTGATCAATTAAAACTTCTCAAGCCGACTCGCCATAAGTTGAGGCTCGCCTCATATCAGAATATTTTCAAAACTTCTCGAGCTGACTCGCCATAGGCCGAAGCTCTCCTATTTTCAAAATCTCTCGAGCCGACTCGTCATAGGCCAAGGCTCTCATCTTTAAAGAATTTCTCGAGTCGACTCGTCATAAGCCGAGGCTCCCCTTATACCAGAATCCTTTCAAAAACTTCTTAAGCCGACTCACTATAGGCCAAGGCTCTCCTATTTTCAGAATCTCTCTAACCAACTCGTCATAGGTCGAGGCTCCCCCTATACCAGAATCTTTTCAAAATCTCTCGAGCTGACTCGTCATAGGCTGAGGCTCTCCTCTTTTCAGAATTTCTCGAGTTGATTCATCATAGGCCGATGCTCTCTTCTTTTTAGAATTTCTCGAGCCGACTCGCCATAGGCCGAGGCTCCCTTCAAATCGGAATCTTTTTAAAAACTCTCGAGCTGACTCACCATAGGCTGAGGCTCTCCTCTTTTTCAAAATCTCTTGAGCCAACTCGCCATAGGTTGAGGCTCTCATCTCTTTAAAATCATTCGAGCCGACTCGCCATAGGTCGAGGCTCTTCTCAAACCATAATCTTTTCAAAATCTCTCGAGCCAACTCACCATAGGTTGAGGCTCTCCTTTCACTAAAATTATCTTATCAAAATCAATCCTTCACCCAGAAATGTCTATAAGCGATCATATAGACATCACTTTGATTCCTTCCCCCGCTTTTTATCCAAGTCAGCCCCATCCTTCACCTAAAAATATGTAGCCACTAGCCTAGATATCCCTTTGGTTTCTCTTTTCGCTTCCATTTATCAAGTCAAGTTTCCACCCATAAATGTTTAGGAATGATTACTTAAACATCTATATAGTCCATTCTCCCATCTAATTATCAAATTCAGTCACATTCTCCACCCATAAATGTTTAAGAACAATTGCTTAAACATCCCTGTGGTTCATTTTGCCATCATCCTTTTCAACCATTTCTCTCACCCATACATGTCTAAGTATTGACCTAAACATCACTTTGGTTCCTTATACCATCCCTTTACAACCATTTCTCTCACCAAAACATGTCCAAGCACTGACTTAGATATCGCTTTGGTTTCTTGTACCATCCATTCTCCCGAGTACACTATCATCAGAATCGCCTTACAGACAAGACAATTATGATGAGGGGGCAACTATGAACCCTTAATTTTACACTCTTAAGATGCTGCAGCAACTTAACACCTGCTAAATTTAGTGCGCTACGCAAAGCCGATACGGCGGTCCCGCTAGACGATTAGTGGGCAGGGGTCAAGGGGGCAGCGCCCCTTGCGAGGGTGCCCCTCGAAAAAATAGATTTTCAGGCATAATATTATAAGGAGACTGACACTTTTCTGAACCTGACCGGAATTTCTGTATCAGACAACACTTTTTCAAAACTGACTGGATTTTTCTCAAATCTGACTGCCAAATTATCTGATAATTAATTTCGAGTCTACCAATACTGACCGGTAATTTTTCAAAATCCCGAAGGTCCCAAAAATTGACCCGAAAACTAAAAAAAAAGGCCTGCAAATCAGACTCTGGGTACCGTCCACCGGAGCTATTGGCGGCACCGCCGGATAGTTCAACGACACAGCCATTGTTCATCTTACTGACGTCCGTACTTGCCACGTCAGCAACAGCCGGATAAGCCGACGAAGCCGCCAAACCCTCCGGCGGCGCCACCGATGCCTCAATTTCTGTGCACCGTACCTGCACTTTAAAATTTTAATTTTACCCTTCTTTCAGCCCCTTTTGGTCCCACCTCATTTTTCCTATAAATACCGCCCTCCATTTCCCATTTCTCTTCACCCCTTGAGCATTTTGTTGATGGCTATCCATTTGCTCTTTTCTCTCTCTCTCTCTAATTAATTTTCTCACACTCATTTTGAGTCATGACCCTAATTAATTAAAATTAATTAATTAAAATATTTTTAATTAATTAATCTTCAGCTCAATTTGATTAATTAATCACTTTAATTAATTAATCTTTTTAATTAATTAAAAATTGGGTAATTAAGCCACCAAATCATCAAATTAATTTCCTCCAAGATTAATTTAAATTTATTATCCAAAATCGATAAAACAGAATTTCGATCAGGAAAAAAACTCCGCCCACTCAAAATCCTCCAAAGATAAGGTACATCATCTTTTCTCACCAACCCCAAAATCATCCCAAATCAAATCAAATCAATCTGACCAATCCCTAAATCCCTACACCTCACTGTGGAACGAACTATATGGGTTTTGATCCTCATTCAATGGGGTACATAGGCAGCTTATAATTCATTACATAGGCACGCTTGGAATTGAATTACAAGCCTCAAATCCAAATTTCAATCAATTCTCTTCCCCTTTTATTTCAATTTATGCTTTCTTATAAATTTTAATTACTGCAATCAGTTAATTACTTGCTCTTTATTTTTTTCCATGCATTCATAAATATGTCATGTTTATGCATTATAATCGTCATTAATACTTGTCATCCATGAAAATAATTTTTAAAGTCAAATTAAACTTAAGAGCCAAATCAAGATTATTTGAAACAAAAAAACCTAGTCCCCGAGCTCAATCTGGTTCAAATACTAGTGATTTATCATTGGGTAAATTAATCAAAGATTAATGAATTATTGTCAAATTGGATTTTTCCTTAATTTTTTCATTTAAATAAATTGGGGTGGCGACTCCTAAACCCTTTTTCAAAACTCAAAATAATTTTTCGAGACGATAGCCGCTTCCAATTGTGAGCACCGAAACTTGTACCTAATCTCTCTTAAAAATCGCTCGCTTTTCCTTAAGGCAAATTTCATTTTTTTTTTCCCGAGCGAGGCCTCACAATCAAGAACCCATTTGTTCTTCTTTCTTGAGTGCTCCTACAAGACAATTATTTTTCATCCTTTTGTTGGTACCCAAATACTTTTGGGTCCATCCTTATTAGCTCCCTTAGAAACTCAAACACTCTTAGTTGTAGGCTTTGATTCTTTTGAAATCTAAACCTTCCTAATAGTGTATGGCCTTTTAAGTTTAATAAGGACCCTTTGCAATACATGACCATGGAAATGACAAGATGAACACTTTTTAGCCTTTTGGGTTCCAATGCCTTTTTCTCAAAGAAGGAGTTAATTTTCTTGAACCCAAACCGACTTAATAAAAAACACATCTTTGTGAAGCAATAATTTCATCAAGAGTTTTGCTACCAATAGAAAACTTTTTCAAAACTTTTTTTTTTTTTGAGTCATTTAGCTCACTCTTGACTTTATCATGCTCACAAGATAACTTTTCAAATAAGTTTTTCAAATCTTTTAATTGAAACATGAGTTTTTTTATTTTATTTTAAAAGCTCATTTAGTTTTGATTTAGGTTCTTGCAAATTTTTCTCATGCTCATTTTTCAAATGACATCAAAACAAAATTCTCCTTTGTAGTGTTCATAAAGTTTTGCATCAAATCATCAAATACATCTTGCAATTCATCAAATGTATAAGGTTTAGAGTTTACCTCAATTTCTTCTTGCTCATCCTCTTGTGCCATGAGACATATGTTAGCTCTTTCATCTTCATCATTCTCCGATGATTCCTCATCACTTGAAATGTCACTTCCACTACAAGTCGCATAAGTCTTGTTCTCTTTGAATATCTTATTTCTCTTTTGTCCTTCTTTTCTTTTTGGTGTTTAAGATTGGGGAATTCTTGTCTAATGTGACCCGATTTCTTGCATTCATAGTAAATAACCTCATTTTTCTTCTTTTCCACTTGCTTTACCTTATCTTTGTTGAAGTCATTTTTCTTCTAAACCTTTTAGTAAGAAGTAGCATCTCTTGATCATCATCATCACTTGATGATTCTTTTTTTTCCTCAATTGAAGCCTTTAGAGTAATGAACTTCTTTTTCTTTAAAGTGCTTTCTTTCTTCTTTTCTTGTCTTTTGCCTCTTATTTTTCTTCATTTCATAGGTGATAAGATTTTTAACCAACTCCTCAAGTGTCAATGATCCCAAATTCTTGGATTCTTCAATTGCATCCATCTTTGAATCATACATCTCCAGTAAAGACCTCAAGAGCTTGATGATTAGCTCTTTTTGAGTGAAGGTCTTTTCATGGCCTTTAAGATCATTCACTATAGTAGTGAACCTCTTGTACATTTTCTCCATCATTTCATCATCCTTCATGGTGAAATTCTCAAAACTTGTGGTGAGTATGTTCAATCTGGTATCTTTCACTTGGCTAATGCCTTCGTGAGTCATCTTCAACACATTCCATATCTCCTTTGCCTTTTCACAAGTTGAAACTCTATTGAATTCAGTTTCATCAAGTGAGCAAAATAGCAAATCCACAGCCTTGTCATTCAATGTCAGCTTTTTTTTGTCATCGGCGATGTAAGTGGAAGGATCATTGGGTTTAGTTGTGCTTTCTTCCATAGGAATAAAAAGGTCTTTCTTTACCACTTCCCAAATATCATATCCTTGAGACCTCATATGTAATCTCATCATAATGTTCCATGGATTATAGTTTGTACCATAAAACAATGGAGGTCTTATGTTACAATATCCCTCTTGAAATAGAGTTCTTGATAAACTTGTCATAATAGATCGTTAGCTCTTAAAATCGTTGGATTTTATGCAAATAAGAGCACAAGCTCTAATATCAATTGTTGAGCCCTATATGGTAATAGTCCTAGGGAGGTGAATAAAAGTTATGAGTTCTAATGCAAATAATCAACCTATATGCAATAAACTAAGCAAATGCAGCACAATAATAATAAAAAGAGATAGAGAGCAAGAAAATCTTAGCCAATTTTATAATAGTTTAGAGCAAACTCTTCTCCTACGTCCACTTCTCCTAAATCCTTAATTTAGGGTTCCACTATTCATAGTTTACGCCCAACAGCTCTTACACCTTTAATTGATCTAGGATTTTGCCCCTTTACACTATCTTTCTGGGATTGCACCCAAACACTCAAGCAATTACAAATAATTTAAGATTTAATGTCTCTTAAGACTAATACAAAGCTATTACAATTGAAAGAGTTGGAGCTCAATAGCTTTTCAAGAATGAACACAAAGGATTTAAGAATGAGGACAAGGTGTTCTAAAATAGAGCAAGAGTAATTTGAAGTTTTGGAGCTTAGATTTCACTTGAATGCATTTGATATCTCTTTTTCTTCACTTAGGAACTTCACCCATATATAGATCTTCAAATTTTATTCAAAAATATGATTGTTCTGCAGTGAAAATGACAGATATCTACTCCCACATCAGCTTCAAGGCTAAAAATCTCTATAGATTTTGCTTGAAAATGACAGGTAACACATGTGAATGCACTGTAATAGTCGTTACTGGTAAGCTGTAACGGTCGTGTCACACCCCGTCCTCAGTACTTCCTTAAAACTCACTTGTCAATGAGTCGCTCTTAACACATCACCTTCGCTCGACTGAGGCGCGACGGTCCTAGGGTATGGGTAAGCTTAAGACTATCATTCACCTCATAGAACCATTCTACGCCCGAAATCTAATCACTTATATAATCATGCTCGACTATACGAAGCTTATGTGGGTCAAACTTACAATCATGCAATAAAGATCATATATGAACTTAGGATAAATTCTTCCTTGTTTTATTCGTTTAAATCACTTCGTTACATAAGAATTTTCTTACAATCCATTTACTTTCCAATATAGTTCAACATCAGTTATGAATATTACAATTAAAACTTAATATTCTATGTCTATGATCTAACTATAACTCGACCTTCCTCATCATAAATGGCTAGAACTTTTTTTCTAAGAAACGAAGGCTATAACCTTCACCTTATAAATTCTCCAATATCATGCCTGAATAACTTTTAAGATAAATCCTAAAATCCACAGACGATATGGTAAGTCGTCAACTCAGTAAAATCATAGAAATGCATTATGAACAAGGGTTTCATAAATGATTAAGATACCGAAGAGAATTAATCATTAAAGTACCATAAGAAATCAATATAATAGGAATTCATATAATATCATAAGTGTCGAAGGCAATTATATCAAAATATTCTTTCATATAAACTTATAGAAACATGTGTTTGTGAGTTCAGATTTATTTTTCTACATTATCGCAAATCTCACATCATTATCCATCATAGATCAAACAGTGGGACGAACCGCTAACCCATATGTCTCTACAATTGTAACACTATCATATACCATCCTGGTATAAGTAATAAATAATCGAAGACACTATGAGCGAACTTATGTACTCTTCATAACAATCATAGACTGCTACATGTCTAAGAAAAATCTTTACATGCTTGCGAGAATACATCTAACTTAGTTTATAGACCTGGTAAGTCGAGTCACTAGTGCACTTGGTCTAATGAATACCCTTATTTTTTGGGCGTTCTGTTAATTTAACATACAATAGATAACCATAATATTAAAAAGAAACTTTTCATTTTATTTCAATCATATAGTTAGCCCAAATGGCTTCAATTACAAGATAGTGAATTCGGTCTAAATGACCTCATCAATTATAATGAAATTGGCTTCGGCCCGAGTGGTCTCGATTACAAAATAGTGGCTTCGATTATAATTAAAACTATTTCATTTACAATAAGATAGCTTCGGTCCAAATGACCTTGCTTATAAAATGATGACTTTACAGATTTCACTTTTTGATAGAACTTACAAAGAAAATATAATATTAGGTTACCTATCGAAAGTGATGGTAACAATAACACTAATGAAAGTAATAAATTCATAGGAGGTCAACAAAGGAATGGAATTCAACAAAATGCAAGAAGGAACTTCATCATATTGTTTATGCATTTCTTAACTTACATATTATAAAATTCTACATTCCTGTGATCTTAGCTCTCATATAACCACCTTCAGCCCTGGCTCTGCGGCACCCTTCAAGTTCCTTTTAGACTCTTAATTTCTCCATCATTTCAGGTGACAGCTTCTCTAATAAAGAGAATCTCCATCAATGACTTCCCAATAACTCCCTGATCATTCCAGACCAAGGCATCATTTCCTAGGTTTGGATCACCATTAAGGTCAGCTTCGTCCATCCTTAGGCTCACTAGATCCTCAGATATATCTTTTAGACCTACTTGGAGATCTTCTAAGAAAACTAAAAGAATCATCTACCTCTTAGGCTTTGGGTTTCATCTGTCGAATGACTATTAACTTTTGAAGAAAAAGATTTGAATGAAAGAGTTTTGGGTTTGAATTGGTTTCTACTGAGTTTCAGAGAAAAACTCAAAATTTAAGCTTTTAGAAAGAGAATGTAACCATTCAAAATAAAATTGAACAGTCTTAAGATCTTAAATAGAGAAAAAGTGATTATGGCTTCTGTTATGAAAAAATATAAAGTCGTTAACAGTTAATTATGGAAAAGATAATTCACATTGAAAATGTAAACTTTTATTGGAACAATAACTTTTTCTTGAAAAAGAAAATATCATTAATGGTCTGAAGAAAAATGTTAGTGGTATATGACTTTCCACCTAACCATACTTATCCGTTACAATATAATATCTTACTTTATCATACGTTTGAACCCACTAGCTCGCCTAGTTATCATCTACTAGTATCGAAGCCTTATTATCGAATCCACAGCTCATCCTCGTAAACATATACTAATATCTAAGCCCTATCATCTAGTTTACAGCTCGTCTTCGTCTTATCTAGCCTATACTTACCTGATTCTCTTTGTAAATTTATGAACATCCTCAGCCTCGTCATCAAGTTCCTAGACTTGTCTTTCATTCACTTCGCTCGTCTTGCTAAATCAAACCCATATGTTCATTTACTAATCATCAAGTCCTTCGCTCATCTTACTCTATTTCGGATTCATTTATTACATCAATCCTCCTTATCAATTTAACTTGTACATATTCCTCTTCAGATGATGTCTCTCATCATTTCTATCATCTTCAATATAGCCTCGTCTATGATCTAGCCTCGTTACCATGGTTCATTCTTACTAAAATTTCACTTTTGTCACCAACCTTATTCTAACCATTAAGACTCTAATTACGTTTTGGTTCTCATTTTCATCCTAATATCTCATCTTTTTTCACATCCATTAAAATAACAATATCTAGGGTATTACAGGTATGAACCCTCAAATTTGCACCCCAAGACGACCGAATTTCAATTATGAACCCATAGGATCAAATCGGGCCCAAATCGAATCAGAAACGAGCTAAAACTGAACAAAAAAGTACAAAACCAGGTTAATCTAGGTGAACCAGACTGTGCTAAGCCAGAAACCACTTGGGCGGCACCATCGATTTTCAATCAAGAATCCATAGAATCAAACTGGGCCCAAATCAAATCAGAAATGGACCAAAACGGACCAAAACAGTGTAAACCAGGTCAAACCGATCGGTCCTGACCGAACCAGACCAAGCCAAGGCTGTGGCCATCTAGGCGGCACGCCCAGCGTGCCAGGCGTGCCGCCTCTTGAGCCTCCTCTATAAATAGGTAGTCTCCCCCTTCGAAAATTCAAAAGAGAAAATCTCCCGAAAATGCAAAAAACGCTTCTTTTGTTACCGAAATTCTGTCAAAAATCACTTTTATATATCCAAATCCTTTCAACTACCAAAATAATTTCCATTTAAAATTATTATTATTATTATTGAGTTCCTAATCCGAAGTGGAGCTCATATCCGGAGCCAGGCTCGCCCCGTCTGCAAAAAAGCCAAGAAAAGCAAAGGTATAAATCATTTCTCTTGCAATTTTTAAATTCTAAATTCAGATTTAGAATTTATCATGTTGTCATGCCTTTTTATTTTGATCTAAATCTGAAAAGATTTAAAATTTTATTAATTTAAAATCTGAATTAAATTAATAAATCAAATAAATCTCTTTTGAGTAAAACCCCTCCTTCGCAATAAGGAAGAACTGCATGGAATTTGATTTTCATTCAAAGGGATATGCAAGCATGCCAAATTTTAAGACATCAACTCCAAAATATTTTAAATAATATTTTTTCCTTTTATTTTTATTGCTTTATATTTCTTTATTAAAATTAATTGAGGAATATATGTATTTTTCCTAGTACCCAATAAGGGTTAGAAGAAAGATCCTCATATCTTATTTTATTTTTTGCTTATCTCCTTCATAACTGTCATTCATATAATATTTGTATCATTTATAATATGTTCATTCATCATTCTTATCTATGTTCATGCATATATAAAGTTATTTTGTACCTAAGCCAAACTTAAGAAATTAAAATGTTTATTACCAAAACCTGATCTCCGATCCCACTTTGGTCACTCTTAGATTAGTGTTTTTTTTTTCATTATGATGAATTAAATAATTTGGAGTCATTTTTTGCCTTCAAAAAAAATAATTTGGAGTCATTTCATTTAGGTTTTCCTTTAATTTTTTCAATTAAAAATAAATAAAATTAAAGTGGCGACTCCCTGTCACATAAACCAAAAATATAAATTTCAATTTTTCAGAGCTCACAGCAGGTTCCAAATTGCGTGGAGTTTCTCCCGAAGAGCATTTTGATTCCTTTAGCGGATCGGACCGGTACTTGGGCGAGGCCTCACAACAGGTCATGAACTTTGTTAGTAACAGGGTAATTTTAGGCTCTATCCAGCTCCATCATTCTATCCTTCAGATGGTAACGGTCGTTACTAAACAGTAACTCCCGTTATTATAAGAATGGTAACGCTCGTGAATTTTATCTCTGTCCCAATTTCTTGAATTTTGATTTAAGCGTAACAGGAGTGAGTAATATGCCATGTAAATTGCAAACACTTGAAAACAAAAATTATATAATATTTTAATTAAATTTATCAAATTTTTACATCATCAAAACATACATGGAAACAACAAATTAGAAACGACAAATTTCTTAGAAAATAGAAGTAAACTCTAATAACTTATAATAAATCTTAACCTTTAGGCTTATATATATATATATATATATATATATATTATTCACTAACCTAACCTAGCATGCAGCATTGAACATGGTAGGAATTAATTCAGGGCCGACAAAAAATTTGACAAGTTAGGTATCACATGGGAAGTTGAAGAACAAAGGGGTTTTGCCCCTACTTAATAATTAACGTTAGATGAGACAAAGATGAGGATTTTTTATTATGGATTTGGTTTTGCACGTTGACCTTAAATTAAGTATATGAAGCCCAACGAATACGTTATTTTCCTTTTTTTGTTTTAATATGTCTTATTTTTTATATTTTTAATATTTATAACTTCTTAATTTTTATTTTTTTTCATATTTAGACCTTTTTAATTATTTTTTTAATTTTTTTTATTTTTAACCTCTTAGATTTATTTTGTAATAGATCATCAATTTAATAGAATTTGTAATGGTTTTAAGTTAGTTAAGTAAATGTTTTATGATTTTCTTTTTAGAAAATTATTTAATTTTAATGTTTATTTTTTTTTATTTTTTTGAAAAATAAAATTAAATGTTAAATAGTATTAGATACTAATTATTTGCTAAAAATATACTGTTTTTTGTTTAATGTATATTGTTTGCTGTGACTTTTTATTTTGTTCAAAATCCATAACTTGTATAAACAGTAGTAGATACTAATTATATTATATAAGTATACTAAATTTTATTTAATGTATTTTATAAATTAAA
>CATKHJ011250757.1:0-15310 GCA_949750685.1 Vernicia montana | reverse complement strand
AAAAAAAAAAAAGATGATTTCAATACGACATCGTTTTAACTCAGTTCATGTTAGGCTCATTGAAAACAGCCCAAGAAGGATTTCACCGATCACAGTATCGTTTGGTGATGGCAACTCTCAAAAGCAAACCCGGTTTGAACCTCCTGACTCGGTTCCTCCACCGGCGGATTCCAGGTTTCAGTTACTCAAACACAAGGACGCTTGAAACCCTAGCTTTCGAAGAGGTCCGATCTTCCACAGAGAAACCATACACTTCAACGGCTTTTATTCTTCATGGCCTCTTGGGATCTGGCCGCAACTGGCGTTCCTTTTCTCGCAATCTCGCCAATTCCTCTTCTTCTGGTACTCTCTTTTCTCTCTTTAAATTGCGAATTTTGCTTGATTTCATCTTTCTTTTAATTGCGAATTTTGCTTGATTTCATCTCTCTTTTTTAAATGCTTAGAGTGGAGGATGGTGCTTGTCGATTTGAGAAACCATGGGAAATCTGCTGATATTGAAGGTCTTGATCCGCCTCATGACATGTTCAATGCGGCTAAAGATTTAGCTAATTTGGTCAAATCGCAGAGTTGGGCTTGGCCTGATGTTGTTATTGGTCACTCCATGGGCGGCAAGGTCGCCCTCGAGTTTGCGCAGAGCTGTGCTCGTGGTGATTATGGTGAATCTGTTGCATTGCCCAAACAGGTATTTTCATTTACTTACACATCAATTCCTGTAGAAAAATGAAAAATTCAAATCAATGCCATGTGGGTGTTGATCATCAATTCTCATGTCTTTGAATTATGGTTTAGTTATTTTATTTTATTTTTTTTAAATGTGCTTAGCTTGTAATCAAGAGGATCATGCTAAGTCTATAATTAAGCATGGTGTTCTTTCTGGAGATTGATAACGAATGTTTTATTTGCAATTATGGATATTTCTGTGCTTTCATATTTTTATTTACTGATGCAGAACAGCTGTGGGTTTTGGATTCTGTCCCTGGTGAAGTAAGCCCTGGAAACAGTGATGGAGAAGTAGAGAAAGTCTTGAAGACCTTGCAGAGTTTACCTTCATCACTCTCTTCAAGAAAGTAAATCTTCTCTCCTTATACTAATGTGTTATATTTACTTGTAGATATACCTATAGTTGTTTTACTTGCATGGCTGATGTATTTGCCTGTTATCACCTAGTTATAGAGGTCCAGATGCAAATTTTATTTATTTTCTTTTTTGGGCATTGTACCTGTAATAAATTTCTCAGATAAGGAATGATTTCTCACATATTACTATTGAATTGTTACAATTATAGTGGAATTTGAAGTAAAGAGAGATCGGTGTTGGATGCATTAATTTGTCCTAAGATTCTGATATAAACCTCTATTTGAGTCCTAAAATCACTATAATTTGTTAAGCTTGCCAACTTGCCATGGAGCAAATGATTAATGCTTGCAATTTTTTTTTTCCTGTCGAAGATTATTTAAATTGCAGTACAAGTGCAAAATTCTGGGCTTGAAATTTCAATATAGAAAGTTTCACTTTTGACTGGAGGTTTAGGTTTCAATCACTTAGATTGTGGAAATAATTTAAATAATTTAGTTTACTTTTAGATATTTAATCTTGGACCGGAGGACTCAGGACTGTATAATGGTAAAAATTTGTTTTGATTGTGGAGGATGTTAATCAAGCAAGTGTCAATAGTGCAAGTAGATTTAACTAGGTCATTTTTTAGGTTCAATTTCTCATTCTGTAAAAAGAAAGAAAAGAGGGTCAGGCCATTGGGGGACAGAAAAAAGTGAGTTCTGTCCTTATGTGCTCTGGTTTACTGACCTCAACAGAATTTCAACTAGATCACCTTTGTAAATTAATTTCGTTCTGGTTGTTTCTTTTTTCAGGTGGCTTGTGAACCGCATGATTGAACTTGGGTTCTCAAAGTCATTGGCTGAATGGATTGGTAGCAATCTCAAGAAATCTGGAGAACATGAGACATGGGCTTTTAATCTTGAAGGGGCTATCCAGATGTTCAATTCATACAGGTCAATCTCTGTTCCTAATTTATCAGATTTAAATGGCTTCCTTTGCAAAATAAATAGTGGCAATGATATTTTAAAAGTTTTGTTTCCCAACCCCTGCATTTGTCCATTTTCATTTTGTTAGTTAATATGAATGTTAAAATCTCTAGGGAGACATCATATTGGTCTTTATTGGAGCATCCTCCGAAAGGAATGGAGATAGGTATTGTGGTTGCAGAGAAGAGTGACCGTTGGGACCGAGATGTAATTCAGCGACTTGAAAGTCTTGACAATCAGAAAGGAAATGGATCTGAGGGTAAAGTTTCACTTCATTTTCTTCCGAACTCTGGGCATTGGGTTCACATAGACAATCCAAAGGGTCTGCTTGAGATTGTGGCGCCTAAGATTGCCTCCCTTTCAGCCTAAATGCACAGCCATAGTTTTAGCTTTTTAAGGGATTCATTATAAACCAAGTATAATTGGCATTCTCTTGAATATTATTAGCATTGTCTTTATCTCTTCCTGTAATGCAACAAGAGTTTCATCGACGGACATATGTTATGAATAATCTTTTTTTAGCAGTAGTTTTTCCCCCTTGCCAATTCCGGATGATGTTTTTGAGGTACTCTTCCTAGTTAGCATATAGGAATGCTTTTGAACTTATACTAGCTACGATAAATTCTAGTGGATGCAATCAAAGACTGGCATAAAAAAAAGAATTGGAGCAATGGAAAGCTAATTTCAGAATTGATTGATTAGCTAATTATACTTTTACATTGCTTTAAAGGATTTTTCTTTTGTTTTGAGTGTTAGAGAATAGAGGACTCGAACTTGTGTCAATCGCATAGTCAAGAGATGCAAGACTAGGCTATGCTTGCGATAAGAATGTTCACATCTTGCACATCTGCAAGGAAGCCAATGTTGCAGTAAATTGGTTAGTTAATTATGCTTTCTCCTTGCAAGTCAAAATTTAGGTCTTTAGCTCATCTTAAATGATGCTTAAATTCATGTACTCCAAGATTTCAAGTTAGGGTTTAAATTTTGACAATCCTCCTTCTTGGGGTGTACAAATAAGAAGAGATGAAGTTGTAATACTTACGACTTGTTTAGTTTACCTTTAAATAACAGGAACATAAAATGAATATCTAAGTTGAAAGAATCATATTTCAAATTTATTTTTTTAAATAACTAAACAAAATTTATTGTTTAGATTAAGAACTATGTTTTAAAATATATATCATTTTAATAGTAAATTAGAGTTACTTAAATATAAAAATATTAAAAAAAAAATTATATCCTTTATGAATCAAAGAAAAAAATAAAATATTATTCTAAAAGTGAATTCTATTTTCAATTCCAAAATCAACCAAATAAAATTTTCCATCAATAATGAATTGCATTATTTATTAATCTCTCTCTTCTTTTTAAGTACTGACTGGGCTTTGTAAATGTGGGCTATTATAGACTTAACACAAATTTTTTGAAATTACCCATTTAATTGGCCCATGACTTTGAAAACCCTAGCTCTTAGAACCCGGACTATAAAACCCTAATGATACCCTTTCACAGCGGCAGACACAGAGCGAGAGAGAGGGAGAGCGAGCAAGTATGCAGATATTCGTGAAAACCCTAACCGGGAAGACCATAACTCTCGAGGTAGAGAGCAGCGACACCATCGACAATGTCAAGGCCAAGATTCAAGACAAGGAAGGTATTCATTTTCCTCTCTCTCTTTCTGTTTATCTTATGCCTCTGTTTGTTTCCTGAGATAATGCCACTAATTTTGGAAATGGATTTATGATTGAATAGGAATTCCACCGGATCAGCAGCGTTTGATCTTCGCTGGTAAGCAGCTTGAAGATGGCCGAACCTTAGCTGATTACAATATCCAGAAAGGTATGTCCATAAATCAATTGCTAATTATTGTTATTTCGATTTATGAAATATGTCTGGTGTTTATATATTCGTTTGCCTTTGTGCAGAATCGACCCTCCATCTTGTGTTGAGGCTGAGGGGAGGTATTATTGAGCCTTCTCTCATGGCTTTGGCTCGCAAATACAATCAAGAGAAGATGATTTGCCGCAAGTATGTCTTTTTTTTTCTTTGTTTAAATTATATTGTATTTAAATTCTTCTAATTAGTTTTGATTTTGTTTAGTTCCAACATACATGATGAAATCTGTGACTAAATAGTTTCATTGTTTAGCAAGCTCTATGATGTTTGAATTAGGAATTTTGTATATGTTACTTCAGGGGACTTACTTAGCTTCTTTGCTCTTAAAAATGCACAAGAGGTCATACCAGTTCCCAATATTAATTTCCATTCTTCAACTTTGTCAGCTGGGTTTATTTTTATTCAGTTGATTTTCATGGCTGGTACATTATCATAACTAAATTTGTTTGAATGCAATTTTTTCCTTCTGGTCTAAAACAGAATACACACACACACACACTTAACTTTTTTTAATAATAAATCAAAATTGACCCCAATGGCTTATTTTTGTTAATATTTGCAGTGGTTCAATTTTCTCAAAAACCTTAACAGATTTTCATATAATATACTTATTTGAAAATTTTCCAAGTTGTGGGGATAAGTAACTCTACCGATTTAACACAACCGTTCTTAATAAGCTTCTGTGACCACTATGTCAAGTGTGCGATTCATCTGTGCATAAAAAAGAAGCTTGATTCCTTTCTCAAGTGCCCTCCTTCAGCCTCTTATTGCTCCTCTTTTCATCCCCCTTTTCTTGGTGCACTTGTGTGTTCTGCTGCTGATGGGACTACAAGTTGAACCCTCTTTTTCAACCAGTGCAACAGAGGGCATCTTAGTCCCAACATTGATTTCCATTCCCAACTTTATCAATTGTGGTAATTTAGTTACAGTTGATTTTCTTGGATGGTACATGTGTTATATATGCACATGGATGCAATGCATATTGAGATACACACCTAGTGTATATTAGGATTTTACTAGGGTAGTTTGAAAATTTGACATGACAGTCTGTGATGGTGAATGAGTGTCTGTAATGAAGTAATGGAAAGTGCTATATTTTCTGCTTATATTATATGTTGTGATTGTTATGGTAGTGTATTTTGATGGATATAGATCACTGGTTCACTTGTGGTTTTGGCTGCTTTAATACCATATAATGGATTGATGAACTATTCTGGATTGTAGATATATATTGTGTTTCAGGTCATTTTTTAATTAGCAGGAATTTAACTGCAGCCTTTAATTACTCATTTACTTGTCTTTTTCAATTTGCGTATTTAGGTGTTACGCTCGTCTGCATCCAAGGGCTGTAAACTGCCGGAAGAAGAAATGTGGTCACAGCAATCAGGTTATTTTCTTATTGAATTGAACAATTATACTGATTAATTATTTTGCTTTATATTGCTCTTGCAGTGTAACTTATGTGTTCGGCTTTCTGATATGTTTTATCAAATAAATATCTAATTATCAGATAGATATATTTTTCCAAGTAGCTGTCTAGCTGACACTTTTTTTTTTTTATTTTTGTCGCTGCAGTTGAGGCCAAAGAAGAAGATCAAGTAAACTGTAATGCTGAGTGCATTAGCTTGGAAAGATTCAAGTGTTAGATTTGGATCTTATTTTGCCTTGTTTGATTGTTTAAAAATGTTAAGAGTTGGATTTAGTAAGCCAGTATGTGGTTGATTTTATTCTCTGTTGTTGAATTGAGTAGTGATTTATTTGTTTTTCAACTAATCAAGCGTGATACATTTTTGTCTTTCTCAATATATGAAAATCTGTGTTTGGATATGTAGAAAATTTTCACCAACAAATGAAAAGAAAATATCTTACAAAGTTTCAAGTGAAACTTATCCTTTTGAGCCTAAATTACTACGCAACCAAAGACCTCATGGGTAAAATGTTATTATCAAACCTTATTATAATTCACTTCTTACTAGTATTTAATATTTATACTCTTTTCAAATATGATTAATGATATCTATATTTGCCTATATTTTTTCGTATCTAATTACTCATTTAAACGTAAATACCAAATGATCCCAAAAGGTATATACCCAGAAGTTCAAGGTCTAAGTACATTACCAAAAGGTTACAGGACCAATTACACCTGTGTTGAGGTAATTTGTTGGTGATTTATATTTTACTTTACAGATGTACTTAGATATAGTCTGTCTGTTTAGTTATATGATATACCTTTTTTTTTTTGCCCGAAAGTTATATGATATACTTGAGTATGATATATATTTGATATAAATGTTAGTGAATATTGGGTTCTATCACTGAAAAAAAAAAATTACTCATTTATATAAAAATATTTTGTTGAGAGTATGTTATTAAAAATATTTTTTTTTGAGAGTATGTTATCAACAATATATATTTATTTTGTGCATAGATGTACTTGTATCAGTCTCAAATTTAATTATAAATATGAAAAAACTATTAAACCGACATATTAAGGATTCTAATAGGTCCCACTTATATATATATATATATATATATATATATATATATATATATATATATATATATATTTTAATCAGGTCCCACTTTTCTTTTATTTGGCCAAATGTATGAAGAAAATTAAATATTAAAGTTATTTAATATATAAGGTTTGACTTAATTAATTAATTTGTCATTACTTTTTGAGAAACTAATTAAGAAGTTTTTAAGGCTCCGTTTATTTCGCGGAAAATATTTTTCATATTTTCTGATATTTGGAACGTTTTGAAAAATTAGTTAACAGAAAATATTTTATTGATCAATGGAAAACTAAGTTTTTTTTAAAAGAAAATGACTTTCTCTTTTCAAAAAGAAAAATTATTTTTCGAATTTTGAGAAACTCATTATAATGAAAGAAAAATATGTAAATATAAATTTATTAATTTGCCGATCACCGATATTCGCTACCGGCGATCATTGATGACTAACGTCAGCTGCCGTTAACCACCGCTGACTGTTGGCAATTACTAAATTTATCATTTTTATGTATTTTTTCTCATACTTAATAATAAAATTTTAAAATTACGAAATTATTATAAGTTTAAATATGTTTATATTTTTATAAATTGAAATTTTTAATATTTTTTAAATAATTTTTAATATTGTAACTAAACAATAAAAAATTAGTTATTGAAAAAATATTTTTTTAGAAAATATTTTTTTTGGAAAATATTTTTTTATAAAATTTTTTTTTTCAAAAATTTTTTTTTTTTCACAAAATAAACTCAACCTAAGTTTTATTTACGTGTAACACTTTAGTTCTTCGTCCATTTTTTATATGAGGACAAATATAAATTATTCAACAACACCTCTCTCTCTCTCTCTCTCTCTCTCTCTCTGCCATATTCCTTAGCATATGTTTGAGTTAATTTGTACACTTCTCTTTTACTTTCTTATTGCCATTTACTGTCAACAAAAATGGAAAAAGAACCATACAACAGTGCACGCCACAATCCTTAATTAATTTACTTAAATTTATTTTTTTTAAAATTTTAATTTAATTTCACCATTAAATTAATTAATTTATATATATATTAAAAAAAAATTTTGAAGGGTAAAGATTAATAAAGAAAGAGAAAATGTGGAAAGCATATGAAAGGCTTTCGAGTAAGACAGCTCCTTCACGATCGCCAATCTGGTTCGATTGGTGGCGGCGAAAGAAGAACAACAAGCTTTGGTGAGGGGATGAGCTTCAATTGAAAGAACTGAGATCAAAACTAACAAATAAAAAAAATAAAAAAATAAAAAAAAAAAGGGAAAAATGGAAGGAATTATATTTTAGTTAGTAAAAAATATTATTATATAATAAAAAATTATTTTTGGCATTGACTCATGGAAAATAGTTGAAAAAAATGAATGGAAGGACAAAGTCCAGAGTAAAATAAAGAGACGGAATAGTGAATTTATGAAAATACTGAGATGTGTTTGTTAATTAGAATAAACCTCATAAACTAAACTAAATTGTAATTTACCCTAAGTATAATCATTCTTCTTTCTCTTGTCTTGCTTTTTTTTTATTATTATCACCAAATAATTTGACATGGTAGATAATGACTAGCAACTAACCCTTAATGAAACTCTTGGATTTTCCATATTATTTATGATAAAGTATACAACACTCTACTTTACCTCACACACAACAATTATGTTGGGCCCACGGATATCAAAATGCAAAATAATAACAATTAATAAAAATAATACCAGTAATTTAACGTGGTTCACCCTTAATTTTTGGGCTATGTCTACGGGACAAATTCAGAATAAAATACTTCCACTATTACAAATAGTAGGTACAAGAGAGTATTCTCTAGATTAAATCTAGAGGCAATGCAATATTAAAATGAGATAAATTTAAAATAGTAACACTCACAGTATTTCTCAAAAATACTCCAAGTATTTTTTTCACTATTTTGTCACTCCCCTTTTTAGGAACTATTTCCTAAAAATATAAAATTTCAGAGAAATTTTCTCTGGCTTTGTTTCTTTCTCTCTATGTATCAATTTCTTGTTGCATGAATTTGCCTCTTTATAGGCAAACTCATGCAATCAATAAGGAGAAAGTCAATTCCAAATGAAATTGGCTTCTCAATTTTTAATGGTTGATTTCAAAGGGTGGCACCGATTTTTGACCCTTTATTTTTTTTATTTTTTAATTTTAAATTTGTAGGTCTCTCCATGTGAGAGAGACACCACAATATAATCATATGATTATATTATGATTAATTAACTTATTATTCTTTTAGATATTTAAATATAATTTAATAATAAATTTATATATGACATGATAAACACTCGAGTTTGAATTTTCTTTCTTAATGCTAATCGGATCTCTAAGATTTTACAATCAAAATATCTTCAGAGCCAAGCCCAACTTTCCATCAATATAAGAAGACTTTTACCACTAAAAGCATGGGAAATTAACCAATTACCAAATGCTTAGGCATCTTTTGTTTTTTAGCATAAATGCTTATGCATCTAATTAGAAAAAGCTATTAAACCATTAGATTACGTAATATAATATAATCTAATGTAATTATATTGCATTGAATTTCATTACAGCTTAAAGTATTAGTCGATTTAATGCCTTTTATTTTCAATTAAAGTCAAAGTTTAATTGTTAAAATATCTTTTCTTTCTTAAATATATATAATTAATTGGGCATTAATATCCTAAGAAAAAATATTATTATATTACTGAACTCTAACCCATTAATCATACGTGCCAAATATGATAGCTCCCCCTCTACACTTGTTGATAATACAGATATAACCTCCATGCAATCTGATTCGATTTCAATATGTGTAAGGTTAAAGCTGAAAAGCCATTTGCAATCAACTTCATATTAATGTGGCTGATGAGGGAGTTTGTTTTTCTTTTTAATTATTAATCAGATTTGATTGAGGATCATATTATTAACATTAACGATGATTTTTCTCATTTATAAATTTTTTAATTATAGCATAAATGATATCATTTTTTATGGGATTAAAGAAATAATTTGATTTTATCTTTAAATAATAATAATAATAATAATAATAAAAATCATACATGTGTGGCACGTGCATTCTTATTCAAAATGTGTGTGTGTACGTGGCAACAATGTGTTTAATTGTACATATGTACGTGTGTGAAAGATATTAGTTTATTATGCAGAGAATGTTTAATTAGTTGACATGTAGTATTGATAATATCATGGTTGTTTTCCAGTTGATATGATATTAATTTTAGATTGAGATGGATCAGAAATTCAGCATGTTGGTAGAAGAAATCAACAAAGAGACAAAACTATCAAAGCTATGTAATTACACAAGCACTTACGTCAACATATTCAAAGTTTCTCCAATCAAAATTTACATCATAAATTCATATTATAAAACCATTTTGATTTTTTTTTTTTTCATTTCGATAAAGGGTATTCTTAAATTAATTTACTGTAATTAATTTTTTTTTCAAACAAATTCAAAAATACACATCATGTATTTAAGAATTTCACTAAAAAAAAAAAACAAAATCCTTTTGAATTAGAACAACATTATGAGAAGGATTGACAAAAACTCGTACTGATTGTCCATAATATTGCAAGTCAAAAGTAATAAATTAACAGGTTCATTTGTTTCAAGAAAACGACTATATAGTTTCAAGAAATCAAGATTTAAGACCTTCAATTGTAATTTGTAGAATATATACATAGAGAGCCAGGACTAAAAGTAGCCACTTGACTTTTAATTTTATTATTAAGGTGTTTGAAAATTGAAATTTCAATTTCCACTACTTCTTTAAATCGACCATGGGACTTATTGGTGCACATTGACGTTGTTAAACTTTGAAAAACATATATAAAAAAACAATGTTAATCCTAAATGATACAATTATGTCTGATACGATAAGAGTAATTATATAATTTTTTTTACATAATTTATGATGTAAAATAAGAGCAATTATTGTTATTTATTTCTTACTGTATGATGTGTTTAAATTATATTGGTTTGCATCAATTTTTTTTATACAACTTGCGTCACCTAGTATTATTCATATAACAATAACATTTTTCGTATGCATAATACTCCCTCCGTTTCAAACGTTAAACATTTTGTAGGATTACATAAAAATTAAAAAAATTATTAAATAGTTTTAATTTTAATTAAAATTGATTAATACTCTTATTTTACTATCATTAAAACTCATCATTTTTTTTCTCATCAAAACTCTATTAATAGTGATGAGGATAAAATTAAAAAAAGAGTAATAAATGCTATATAGAACTTCTAAAACGATAATTAATTTGAAATAGCGACTATTAATTTGAAACAAATAGATTATATAGGATATCCCTTATTTATAATAATGGGTGATACTACAATATACTATATATTTTATATTTTATATTTTTACTTCATTAAATTTAATTACTAGTATTTACTATTGTCAATAATAATATAATGTTTCAAAACAATAATAAAGTGCACCGATTAATACACACATATTATAAAAATACTTAATTATTTAAGTTTTAATTAACGCCTGATCTAAAAATATTTTTGAAGATTAAAAAATTAATTAATTAGCAGAAGGTTGGATTGACTAATTTCAAGCTGATTTGAAGAGAGAATTTTTTTTTTTTTAGACGGTTGACAATAAAAGTTTTAGGCTGACTTTGATTAATCAATGTTGTTAAAATTAAATCGAAAGTTGAATCAGTTTTTTTGTCGATTTATGGTTTGATTGGTTCGATTTAATTCCTATCATTTTCTCTTTTTTTATTTTTATTTTTATTTTTTAATTTTATTAAATTTAAAACGGCGTTATTTTGTAAATTTCGGTCAGACCGGTTCACCGGTTTTTTAATTTTTTCCGATTAGGATCAGTTTTTTTTAGTTTAATGGTTTTTTATAACTTAAAAAATCAGACCATTGATAAATTTCTGATTTAACCGATCCGACTGATTGATCCGATCCGATTTTATCAATACTGATTAATAAGCATAAATATGTTTACCTTTTTCCTCAATATCATTCCAAAAATATTAATTTAAGGCATATATTCACTAATTAGTTCATGTAAAGACATTCTACCCACCAAAAAAAAAGGTTAAGTAAAAGACAATAAAGAAATAGAAAAATTTTAATTGAAAAACGTGTAGGAGTTTAAAAACTCTTAAAATAGATAATAACCAATTAAAGACGGATGTTAATTTAAGATTAAAGTGCATGTTCTCGAAGGAATAGCTATGAATTCAAGTGTATACGAAATGTTTGAAAAAAAAAAAAAAAAAAGCATATATGAAAATGATTTAAGCATTGTATTATATCTTTTATTACTTCCGTAAAGGCATTGATCCTTGCTAACTTTGCATGGTAAAATTGAAATTATATAAATAGTGAATAATATAAGTGAAATATTTTTTAAAGTGTAATAATGTTTGAAAATTTAATCATTTATTTATATTTAGTGTAAATTTTTAATTAAAAATTTTAATTTTAAATACTGAGTTGGGTTATCAAACATCACTTTTTAATACGGTTATTAAATATATGACTAAAAAAATCATGGGATCCATGTTCAAAAGTTATTTTTTTGCTCTAATAAGGTAACGAGTTTTTTTTTGTTTTTTGCCAAAGAATGTCAGATTCATTCATTCATTATAGAATCCAAATACAATAGGCGTGAAAGCTAGGAGAGGGGGGGGGGGGGTGGGGGGTGGTGGGGTGTGGAAAGAAAGCTAGGAGGGGATATTGAAACCCAAACAGGAGACAGAAATTCATACAAAATACAAGGTGCTACCCTATCTGCCACTTGGTTAGCATTTCTATCTATCCAAACAAAGGAGATATTGTCAAAGCATTTTTTGAGATTACTAATTACAAATAAACTTGCCTGTATCTCACATGGATTATCACCTCCAGCATTAACACAAGCCTGAATTAAGATTAAACAATCAAATTCTACCACAATATTGGAGAAGCCATTTTTTCTAGCCAACTTCAAGGCTAAAATCATAGCCTCAGCTTCCGCTACAAGAGCTGATCTAACCAACTTCCTAAAGGCCACCCCATCTACCAAGGCTGCTTTCTCATCCCTACACACCACTGCCAATCCTGTCATATTCGTTGCTTCATTAAAGGTAATGAGTTGTTGAGTTAAAAAAGTCAATCTTTCTTTCTTTGTTTCTTTTTATCTTTTTCTTGAGAATGATCTATCATCTATCGTTTTCCTTTTAATTTCAAAGAAAAAGAAAAGTTTTTTCATAGATGACAAAGATATTTGAATGATTGTGATAAAGGGACTAGACAAAATATGTTTCTAGATCACTAAGGGGCTAGATAAAATGTATTTCTAGATCACTGAGATCGATGGTGGAATCAAGAATTTGTGTGAAGGTGGGATAAAATTCATCGATAGATAATACATAATAAATAATATGAAATATTTTGAAACATAATTCACTATAATAAATATTACATAATGTATTATTATATTTCACTAAGAAATAGAATAATATACACTTGAATGAAAAATATTCTTGAAAATAATTATATTTAAAATTGTAATTTTTAAATTTAAAAAAAATATTATACACTTGATTTTTCAAAATTAAAATTTAAAAATTCAAATATAAGAGGGAGATTAAGGACAAAAATAAAAATAATTTGCATAATTGAGAACTAAATATAAAAAGGAGAAGAAACTAATGATAAATTTTTTTTAAAAAAACTGGAGTTAGAAGCTAAAAATAAAAATTTTTAAAAGCAAAATATGCAAAGAAGAAGAAATTAAGGCTGTGAAATAAAAAGAATTCATGAAATTAGAGGGGCCATATATATATATTTGAGGGTGGGGGAGGGCAAATTTGAAAAAAATTATATAGGTGAAAAAAATTTTATCAAACACCACCTTAAACTACTTATTTTATGTATAATTTTAATAGATTATATTAATAAAACAAACAAGTGTGACCGCGTAATAAAACTATTTTTAAAGATTTGGATAATCTTTTGTTTATATGGGATAAAGTTAATCCTAAGAATTAGTAAGAGAGTTTACTCAAAATGTAATTATCAAAGTGAACATTTAGAAAGTAATTTTTAAATGTACAATGCGAGTGTAGGAATGCACCCTTAGACTTATTTAATAAATATAAAAATGTTAAGTGATTAATATAGAAATGAACTTCCAACCTTAACAAGCTAGTTTTTAAGGTTGATTTTCCCAAATCTATATTAAAAATTTAACATGGTATCAAAGTAGGATGGTCCTGTTTATCCAAGTACCTAATATATTTTACCGATTGTTTCGATTTATCCAAGTACCTAATATATACTTTGTCGGTTGTTTCGATTTACTCAAAGTTAATTACTTTTTCAAGTGACAACTTTAAATCTTTCGTTGTCACTTGAGAGGGGAGTGTTAGAATATCACACATTTAAACATCCAATAAATATAAAAATTTTAAGTGATTAATATAGAAATAGACTTTCCAATCTTAACAAGCTAGCAATAGACTCCTCAACCTTTACAAACTAGCAATCTATGAGCTGACATGAGAATATTTTTGATCAACTGGAAAAAAAAAAAGAAAAAAAAAAGGATAAAGTTTTTTTTTCATTAATTTATGAGAGATCTAATAAGCTAAATATTAGTATGGGCTATCGTTACACAAATGATAGCTCTCTCTTTTTAATAATTCAATCATATTAGTTAAAACTTTCACCATAATAAGAATATGAGACTCTAATTAATTGGAGACCTCTTACTCTCCATAAAAAAAGATTTATTTGCTCTAGATGCATATACACATCCAATGTGATAATATTATATATAGAACAAATATTGATATTATTATCTTTTCATTGGAAAATTTATGGACAAACTAATATTTTTTTAAAATAATATTTACACATTTTATTGGGTGTATAAAATAAGAATATACACTCAATATATAACAAAAAAATTTCTACTTCTCATACACTCAAATAAAATAAGAAGATCAAATAAATAAAATGCATTGAAAAAGTAATTCCAAAATGCATAGACAGAACATGAGAATATACACTTAAATTCATTCAAAGAGAGGATTTAATTTATTTTTATTATTTTTAATCGACTCAAATTGAAATTTGAATACATAACCTCATCGGGCAATTTACTAATATATGCTGGTATAAAAAAATAATTACCCAAATATGTTGGTTTTGAAAATATTTTCAAATATATGCCAGTCTTCAATCAAAAGAGTTAGAATCCGGTTGTTAAACAACCGGAATTTACTTTCTTTGAATCCGGTACTTTGATATCCGGATTGAAGTGTCACATAAGCACAAATCCGGATGTCAAACTACCGGATTTGTATTGATATGACCGATTAGCAGATGAATTTCTGAATCCGGTATTTATAATACCGGATTTAGAGATTCCTAAAATGATTTATGACTTTGGTACTCGTTCACAGTCAATCCGGCACTTATAGTGCCGGATTTGTGCAGCGAAATGAATTTATATACTGCCACTGGACAAAGAGCTCTCACCACCTTCAATCCCATCTCAGCTCCCTCTATCAATTTCTCTCAAAAAAAAAAAAAAAAGTATTTTTTACAAATTAATTTTTATTTTAAAAATAATTTGTATAATTATTTAAATTATCTAACTTTTTTTTTCAGGTGATATTTTTACATTTTTGAAGATTCATCAAAAAAAGGTATTTTTTAATTATTATGTTTAAATTAATATATTTAATTTTTATATTTGTTTTTACCATATCTGTAATTATTAATTTTTTTGCCTATTTGTTAAATTTTTGTAAAATAATAATAATAATATCGAAAATAATATTTAGTGTG
>CATKHJ011250093.1:0-18543 GCA_949750685.1 Vernicia montana | reverse complement strand
TTTAATTTATAAATGGGTGAATAGTTATAATTATCAAACTTTAAACTTTTATATAAATGAATTTTAATATGATTAATCTTATAGCTATATATCTAGTTTAATTAACATTATTTTTATAATTTATAAAGAGATCATTTAATTAGAATTTTCATTGACTTAATAATAATTTTAATTTATTATTAACAAAATGTAATTTTTATTTTGAAGGGAAAAAATTTGAATTAGAAATTTAAAAAAAAA
This sequence comes from Vernicia montana, assembly GCA_949750685.1. NCBI lineage: Eukaryota > Viridiplantae > Streptophyta > Magnoliopsida > Malpighiales > Euphorbiaceae > Vernicia > Vernicia montana. The sequence goes on along the minus strand of CATKHJ011250093.1, from coordinate 18,303 downwards.
AAAAGAAAGAAAGAAAGGTCTAAGAGGCGAATATAGTAATAATGGGTGAAAATTAAAATTTGAATAACCTATGATATTTATAAAGGGAATTCTAAATTATTGTGGGCAATAGCTAGTAGCTACCCCGCCATCTAGGATCCGCCACTGGATTTGTCAACCTCCAATTTAATTTCCCTTTTTTCGCAAATTCATCTGTAGTTTAGTCGGACTGAAATCATTTAAAAAATAGCAAAATGATCATCAATTCAAATAATTTATGAAGTTCTCTCATGAGTCTTCTCTCCCGGAATAAAAAATATGGAGATCAAATTTGAACTTTTTTTATGCAGCATATCACGATCATTTGCCATTTACCAGTTGTAATCTAAACCAGAAGATATTGGGAATCATTACTTCACGAGCTAAAATTGCTGCAAAATCAATGATCAATATGCTAAGCGGATTGTAATTAATTTCCCAAATTAACACAGATACTACTCCTTTTTCAAAATTTCATCAGATTCTCTAATATTTTGAATTTGAAAGTACAGTAATGATTTCATCTGGGTTTAAAATAAATAAATAAAAATTCTTGAGTTATAAATTTATTATTAATAATCACACATATCATCACAAATGATGAAAACTGAAAAAACAAAATATGGGATTGCATTATACTTTTTCCATGCCCACTTATGGTTATATATGTCCTTTTTTATTTTTTATTTTTTAATATTTATCCCCTTCTTCTCTCTGTTCTATTGATGAAGGAAAAATAAAGAAAGGAATCCAATACCCAAATATTCAATAAAACTCAATAAACAACTTGGCCCTATAGCCACCTTGTCTTTAATTAATGGTTTTCAAATCTCTCATATCAATCTTTTTTATTATTATTATTATTATTTTTTTTATTTTTTATTTTTAAGGCTTGAACCTTTGCCTGCAAGATTGACAAGTGATCTCCATGCACGTAGAATCTATCTGCCTTGTAGCTCTTTCTTTCATTCTTTCAGCTTTTTCCACTTCTTCTCTAGCTCTTTGCCACATATGTCTTGCCTTTGCGAATTCTGATTGAGCTAACTCCATCTCTCTTCTGGTCAGTTCTCTTACTCTTTCTGCATAAGCTTTTTCAATCGCAGCTAATCGAATATGCTCCGCCGCTTGCCATTTCAACGCCTCCACGCAGCTATTTTCCGCTTTCCCACCATGATCACTGAAATCACAAATGGGACCAGCTGTTAAAACACAGTTAGCAGATGCTGCTTGGATTGGACTAAGACTGATTGATAATTGCAAGTCTAGTGATGGAGCCCCTCCATATTGATTTTGATTATGATTATGATTACGATGATCCGACACCGTATTAGTAGTTGTCGCCGATGATGATGATGATCGATACCTCAAAGAAGAAGAATCCGGCTGCCGAGATGCCATGTGTGAATATGAACAAGAAGCTAAATTGTGTTGTGAAGGGAGTAGCTGTAACTCTTTCTGATCATCATCTTCCATTTAAAGAGAAAAAAAAGAAGAAGAAGAAGAAGAAAAGGAGGCTTTTAAGCTCTTTTTGCTAGCGAACTGTTAAGGAGGCAAGGACTTGTGCCTATATATAAAACTCATACAAACCTAAATTACCATCAAACCCATAGTTCGGCCTTGTAAAATGACTTAACTATCTTCAACCAAGATGAAATGCCAATAACACCCTTGCTCATTTTTATATGAGAGTTTGTCTGATATATTGAGATTTAATTGAAACTACTTTCAATGACAGCACCATTTTAAGACTCTGTTTGACATTATTATTGCAATCAGTAATTTTAGATTAAAAATGATAAGAAATCCTTTTGAGATAAAAATTATAATTACTTATAATTTTTTCTTATTCAGTCAATCAAAAATATCTTTTAGTCAACTTACAAGTCAATCGAAATTAAATATCTTTTTATAATTTAATTTTCATGATTCTAAAATTAATTTTAATTAGACATAACTTATATTTGAAAATTTAAAATTCATACAAACAACATAGCAATAAGCTATTATTCATTATCCATTGATTCAAAAAGATTTTTCCTTATTTTTGGCCAAAATTTATCATTTGCAATAGTGTCCTAAATGTTATTTATTGGAAAAATAAGTATTTTTTAACTAATTTTGAAAATTTTATAGTTAGTTTTTTTACAAAATTAATAATCTCTAATCATTATTTTTAATATATAGCTTTTCCAACAACATAAATTGCAAGATAAAACAAAGCAGCAAATGCCTCACCAGTCACCATAATAAGCAAGGTAAAAAAGTTAGTGTGTCTGTGAGATATAAGAATTATAAGGATTAAGTGTAAAACGTAAAGTGTAAAGTGTACGTGGAAAATATAAAGATTAATATATTTTTTAAGATTATCATAATTTTAAAACGTATATATATTTTTTTTCTGTTTCAATGTGTATATACATTTTAAAAGTTGGTAAAAAGTAATAAAATGGTGTTTTGGGCACAGTGACAATTCCGTTATAGAAAGAGCCAAAAGGAAGGCAAAAAAATAACGGATCACGTTATTGAGCTATAAGTAGCTTTTTTGTGTTGTAGCGAAGTGTTTGTCTCTTCTTTTTCATCGTCTTTTCAATTTTATTATTTTATTATTGACTTGATAATTTATTTTTTATTATTATTAAGAGGAGGAGATGAAGATGGAGGGAGGGAGAGGCTGTGTGGGTGTGGGTGTGTAATAATTAGACTCGCACGTGCGCTAAGTGTTGTTTATAAACTAGGCTTTATTAAATTTTTTCTATATATTAGTATTAATTTATTAGGAAAAATGGGGAAAATTTTGGGTGCTTTGGACATGGATTTTAGCTTTATGGTATTTGGCCAAAAAAAAAAAAAAAAAAAAAGGCTTTATGGTAGGGCTAAGGTTGTCGGGCCCTCAGTGGAAAAAAGTTGTCTACTTTCTAACTCAGCAACTCACGCTGCGGGCAGAGTCGGCACGTGGGTTGGCCACACTGTTGTGAAAGACCATGATTGCAAGTACTGACTCTACATCTTGAACCGTTCATCCATTCGCACTTTGCAAGAGGCTTTTCCTAATCGTTCATCATGTGCATTGTGCGGTGTAGATGCCAATTGCAAAGAGATACAAAATTTTTATGCCTAGGAATCTCCATTCTTTAATTATGAAAATATAATAACTCAAATTTAAAGTTTTCTATTATGTTTAAAACATTTTTTTTGTAATTTATTTATAAATATTTTCCCTCCTTATTGATATATATATATATATACCCAATTGTATAATTAAATATATGAATCTTGAGTGTTTATATATATATATATAAATTTCAAAAAATATAAAAAAATATTATGTAATTCATATATGTTAATACATTTGAATATTTTTAAATATTAAATAATTTAGTAAATTTTTTTTATTGGTGAACAAAATAGTTTTATATCCATAGTCATTTAAATACGTAATTGGGAGCTAAAATTTGACATGTGAATTTTTTTATCACCAATTTAATTAAGAATTTTAATAAATTTAATGTCTGAATTAAAGATTCAAAATCATAATTAAAATATTAAAAAAAATGAAAATATATTTAATATTTTATTGAGCATGGGGATGGTCGAAGGAAGATAAATATTACAAAAAGAAAGTAAATGGGGACGAGATGGTGCTGCAAATGAAGATTCTCTAAAGACTTTATGCATGTGCTAGCTTGATTTTATCAACTACCTGTGTTGTTATGGACAAGATTGCATTCATAAAAGGTTAAATATTATTTTATCGTTGTGTCAAATTAATTTTTAAGATAGCAACATAATTTTTATTTTTTTTAATTTATTTATTTATTTTGTGAAATGGATATCAAAGAAAGAAGTGTAGTCGTCGGGCCTTTAAAAGAAGTCAAACTAAGAATTGACGAATGAAAATAAAAGTTTTTGATGCACTTTTTCAGAATATTTGTACAGGCACAGCTGTGAAAAATATAACTAGGAACTTGTTTGATCAATTTGCTTAGCTAGTGGCTTTTATCATCGAGTTAAGCCGAACTAAATTTTAATTTGTTTATATTTGATTTGATATTTTTTTTTTAAGCTCGAACTTGAGTTTAGATCGTATTTGAAAATTATATTTAAATTTGGTTTGTTTAAGTTCGAGTAGAGTTCGAATTCGACTCATTTATAATTTATTAAAACACTCAACTTTCTAAATATTTATTTATAATAAAATAATTATAACAAAAATACTTAAAACTAATATAAAAGCAAAAACATCTAATTAGTGAAAAAAAAAATACAATCATAAAATTGAATATTATATGTATTACAAATATATTAATTAATAAAAAAATATTTTTAAAAATTAAAATATTAAATTATATAATAAGAAAATATTAGGTTATATTAATCAAAATTATATATATTTTAATCAAATTATTTAATAATAAAATTTTAAATTTGTGAATGGCTTCACTCATTTACATCCCTACTTTTAATTTTATATCTTCGTTTGTTTTGCAGAAAATAAATTGTTTTAAAATTTTAATTTTTTATTATTTAATTACAATAATAAAAATTTAAACTTATAAAAATTTCATAAATTTAAAATTTTATTATTAAATAATAAATTTGATAATCACTGACAACCGATTGTGATTGTCGATAGTCGCCAAAGGTCAACGGTGATCATCAGTAGTTTTCAATAGTGGATATCAGTAATCGGCGGATTAATAAATCTGTATTTATATATATATATTTTTTCATTATAATGAATTTGTCAAAATTAAAAAAAATAACTTTCCGTTTTAATAAAAGGAAGTCATTTTCTTTAAAAAGACTTAATTTTTTATTGACTAAAAAAATATTTTTCATTAATTAATTTTTTAAAGTGTTTCAAATATCACAAAATATGAAAAATATTTTCAAGGAAAATACAAAGCAAATAAAGTGTTGTGCACTTTTCTTAGTTTATTTAGCTAAAAAATCGTTAAAAGAAATATTGTGGAGGGTGGGATTTGAATCCACGCCCATTCGTAATGGAACCTTAACGCGGTACCTCAGACCAACTCAGCCATCTCTACCTTATTGCCCAATTTTTTCATTTTTGTTTATTAATAAACTTTAAAATGCTTAACCCTGGCCTACCTAGGATGGGTGACCCATAATTCAACACAGAAATTCATGGTTGCAAAACATTGTATTTATTTATACACATAATTTACCATTTAGCCGTACTCTGTTAACTAGCAACAATGAATGTAATAGTGTTGGTTCTATATAGTATATAGAAAATGTATTAAAAATATAAAAAGAAAACATGTGAATCTACCCGCGGGCAACAAGAAAGGACTAAAAAGAGGGTACGATTTTTTATTTGTCGATTTAGAGTCCAAGATGCTGCCATCTAAAATAATCATGGGAAAGGTTACATTTAGAAGGCAGAGCTCTGTAGCAATGTGAAAAGTGTTAGAAGGCTTTGGAAGTTTATGTATGTATATGCTCTATTACTAGCTTCAATTGCTGCCTAAATAACCCTCCATTTGTAGTGTTAATGGAGGTCACTTCAGGACAATGATTTTATATCATGGACTCCAACTAAGCCTTCAGCAATTTTTTGTTCTTTTAGGGTCCCATGCTTAATTTTAGCTATAAAGCTCCCTTCTAAAGTCCTACTGATAACCCATTTTTTGCAATAAAAAAAGTAAAATGCAGGCCTTATCTGGTCCATGCAAACACCTAACATAATTCCTCCCAAATTTATAACATGCAATGTATTACCAATTGTTTGCATTATTATTTCCATGTAATATTTAATATTATAACTCCAATTTTCTCATTCATCATCAGCTAGTAAAAAGAGTACTGATTTACATATTTGACAATTGACAATTATTAGTTACAATTAAAGTTTTGTTTTCTTATAAAATTAAATTAAGTTTGTCAATTTAACCTTTTATTCATTTTTTATGATTTAGTTATTCTCCCGATCAAATTTGTCATTTTAAATGTTGTCCTCAGAATGACCGTATTCTGTACCCTTAAGATTTTTTAAGCAACATGTTAAAAAAAAAAAATATTTTTAAAAAAAAAAAAGGAAAGAAATATATATACATATATATTTTAAATTTCCTTTTTGTATTTGGAACTGCATTTTGACTATGGTTGGGCCGAATTCGTAGTGTCAATAATAAGGGTAAAAAGTAAAAAGTAGCTGTAGGGTCCTGATTCCTGAAATAAACAACCACCAGGAATCTAAAGGACGGAGGGAGGAGAGAAGAGGGCCCAGATAGGCCATGGGCCCCATTGAAACGTAAAGGCTAAAGACATTTTGATCCTTGCCCAATTTGATCACACCCCAACTCGGGCCTGAATTGTTTGGTGCGCACGCGCTGGAAATGGAATCTCTTCCCTCTTCCTTCACCCCCACCCCCCCCTAATTTTCCCGCTGTTTTTCTTTTTCAATTATTTCCGCGGCTTTTGATTAGACAACGGTGGCAAATTTTCTTGGGAAAAAGAAAGCGATATCCTTGGATTTTTTCCCGCATTTTCTCAGTTGCCAAACTTTATGAATTCTCGAGATCTGGTTCTTGTTTCTACAGCGACAATCTTCGGCGCACTAGCATCTACAGTTGCGGCTCGCTTCCTTTTCTTCAACCAGAAAAAGCAGTTTTCCCAAATCGATTCATCTCAAAACGGTGTCGTTTCAAAGAAATGCTCTTCTCAGAGCCCGTTTGATCCGTCCAAACGGAAAGAGTTAGTCAAATTTCTCAATCAATTTATTAATCACTGCTCTTTGCTAGTAATTACATGAAGGTACAAAATTTTCATTAGAACTTTTCGGTTTTTTATTTGATTTTACTACAGATATTTGTCATGGGACGATTATTTTATGGCAATTGCATTTTTATCAGCTGAACGATCCAAAGATCCAAACAGGCAGGTCATGTTCTGATTCTCTTATTTATTTGTAAGATCACTGTGATTGCTATCAAGTTTCCTTTATTATAAATGAATTAGACATTAATAGTTTGAAAAGTTGAGATAGCTGATTTGTTCTTTGACTGTGCATTGGAGTTGCAGGTCGGTGCATGCTTAGTTAGTCAAAATGGCGTAATTCTTGGTAAGGTCATTTCGATGTGAAATGTGTTGCTTTTATAATATGAATCTTTCTATTTATCTTTGTATTGGTAATTTAACTCATACTTTGTTTACTTGTCAACTATTGCCTTCGCTTAATCCATTGTCGTCTTATTTAGTTCCATAGCAAGGAGTACTTCACTCAAATTAAATGTTACTGATCCGTTGCTTAAACTATATTTCTGATTATGCATAGTAGTCTTATTGGTTATAGTATTCATAAACTTGGTGCTTTCAGTGATAAATATAGTGTGATGTATTTGACTTCTACTAATTTGTTTGTTTAGGCATTGGTTATAATGGATTTCCAAGAGGTTGCTCAGATGACAAACTTCCCTGGGCAAAGGTTGGTATTTCATAGATTTTTCATATTATAATTTATAAACGAATGGCTTCTACTTGACCTCTGTTCTGCCGTTATGTTTCAGAAATCTAAAACTGGGAATCCTTTGGAGACTAAGTATCCGTAAGTTTTATGCTTTTATTGACTTCATTTCTCAATTTGGCAACGAGTTGGTTAATATATGTTTATGTTTTTCGGTCATTAATAGTTGATATTCAATCTCTAGCATCATTTTGTAGTGCTTTGATCATGTTCATGCTTCACCTGATAAAATCATACTCTCCAATGGCTATGTTTTATTTGAACTTTGACTAAATCACTTTGTCTACTCTATAGGATCTTGTGAATATCTCTCCTCTATCACTCATATATTTAGCCATTTGTTGTAGCTACGTCTGTCATGCTGAAGTTAATGCTATCCTGAATACGAACCATGCTTCTGCTGCCGGGCAGGTAACTAATAGTTGCATTTTCATTGATTTTCTGTGTATTTTCTGTTTGTGCTCTCTCTCTCTCTCTCTGCTCCTGTCATTATACAGATTTTCTAGAATTCAATATATATGATGGATTTTCATAACCAAAATAACTGAGAAATGCCTCTTCTCATAATCTTTGCAGAAGCTTTATGTGACCATGTTCCCTTGCAATGAATGTGCCAAGATAATCATTCAGGTTTCACAATCATGCTGCTTTATGCTACATGTCAATTTAAATTTGAAGCATGAGATACAACTCACTGTGATTTCTGTTTCTGATTCCTTTGTTTTCTCAACTTATTTTGTTTAATCGGTAATCAAACATTGAAAATTCTAATTTACTATTAGTACATCATTTTTATACCAATAATGTGTTACTAAAACGATAATTTAATTTGTTAGAAATTGATCTATTATTTAATTCAAATATAGTAATAAGAATGTTCTAATTTTAGTATTTTCTCTAGGAGTTTAAATGGCACATTCGGTTGTCACCTACTCAATTTGAGATCTAGTAACTACCCTTATGGTGTATTATCATATATAGTGGACATAAATGCTTACAAGAAACCTTAAAACTACAACTTCCAATTGAAATATATTCAATTACAACTACTGTCAGATAAATAAATTCAAACTTTCAGTGGTGTCTCTTTTGCCAGATAGAAGGCATTTGTTCCTTGTTATTGAAATGAGCCAAAATACTTCAATTATCTGTGTTTCTTTGTAAGTCCCTCTCTCTCACATTTTATGGGTATTTGCCATATGTATTTACCTTATTCTTACCTTCTTACTTGCAGTCAGGTGTATCTGAAGTTATATATTTTGTGGAGAAGAACTTGAGTAATTCTGACACAGCATACATTGCTTCACACAAGCTACTATCTATGGCTGGTATCAAAGTAAGCTTTCCTATTTCTTGGAACAGCTCAACTGAAACTCAGTATTCATTTCTCAGTCAGTTGAGCTATCTTGGAGCTCATTATGGGCTTGACTAATTAGCTAGATCATTAACTTCAGTACAGTATATAACCAACTAACATCAGCTTTTTGTGTGCATATGTACTTTGTAATTGCAGGTCAGGAAACATCAGCCCCAAATGAACCAGATTTTAATAAAGTTTGAAGATCCCTAGACGATAACTTTGATTTTGTTTTATTTACTAACTTGCATCTTTATGTACTGTTAAATGGAAGCTCACATTCACGCGCTATTTACATTGGTTCACAGCCAAGTAGTTGGATAGTATCTGAATAATATATTATTTGCATTAATGAGTTTATGATATGAAGTAGGTTTTTTAAGATACGAAGCTGGTTGGATTATTCATCAATGGCTCGGAAAGAAATTGGCTACATTATCAGGTGTACATGCTCTACTCACAAGGTAGGTTACGTTTAGAATTTAGATTGTAGGACTCACTCCATGGGAATAGTTGAAATTCTTGTTTAGACCTGGTCTATGTGGATCTCTTTCACCTGGATATAATCTCACCATAAAAAAGCTCTTATGATAGGAAAATATTCTCAGATATGATGAGATTTCACTTCATGGGAGAGGTTCATATAAACCAGGTCTAGACAAGAATTTTAACCTGGTCTAGACAAATCTTCGCCTTCTTTTTTCGGATGTTGGTTGTTCTCCTGGTATTGTAACCGACACTTACGCTAGTTATAATGCTATACATACTCCTTTTAAGATTCCTCCTTTCAATTGTTTGTGTACAGATTCATCTCTGGGTATTATGGTGGAGAGGGATGGGAATGGTTTAGGAGAAACACATTAAATGAAAAAAAAAAGATCGAAACCACAAAAAACAGACTCATAACAAAAAAAAGTAATAGTAAACAGTAATACATCTTCAAATAATTAGTTTAAAATAAATATTTTGCGTGAACTAGTACCTAATGTCGTGATTAATCACTATTATGGAGGCTTTCATATCAATATAGATATTGATTGATTAAGCTTCCCAATGGACCATCTCAAAAGCCTGAAAAAGCTTAATTTTTTCATTCACGGAGAGTATAGTAACCAAACATGGAGCTTCTAACTCCAAGAAAAAGTCAGTTGTATCTTTACTGAAAGACTAATATTTTAGGGAGAATTAAGAGCATCAAGTTGCTTCCTGAGTGCTTCCAGATCATCTATTGTAGTTGTAGCTGTTTCAGCAACTGGGAACTTATGAAACTCATCTGCGCTTGGGAGCTCACGAGCTAGACCTTCTGGAAGAGCATCTGCACGAATTGACAGGAGGATTATAAAAAATAAGAGTGACCAAAGCAAACCAAAAAATAAGGCATTTGACATTCAGATGCAAGGTGGGCATAAAGATAAAATATTACTACATTAGTTTAAGAGGAGGGAGGAATATTCTTCTCTAATAGTTTTCAATCCAGTTTTGAGCACAGACATGAAAAGCCTTTGAATGAATCATAAAAGAGTTATTACTGTAACTTTAGCGTTGACTATGTTTGGGAACAAAATTTTGGCATATGCATTTGTAAGTGTTGCAGAAAGTGCAATGCTTGAATAATAATGTTTTAATTTTGAAAGTTCACTTTCATCAAACAATCATTGTTAAAACTTAGGGCTAGTTTAGTTCACATAATGGAATAGGAAAGAAATAGAATAACTATTCCATTAGATGAAATAGCTATTCTTCACTTTTTATAAAATTTGTATTTCTCATTTGGAAAATATTTATTACATATTTAGATCTTCAACCACAATAATTATTCCACATCTAAATTTAAACAAAGTTTTAAGAAAAGCTATTCTACATAGAATAGCTATATCCTATTCTCATTTTATTCCATGAATCAAACAAGGCATTAGTGAAGAGATAAAGTTTAGCAACTGTGGACCAGCAAGGCATCCATAATCATAGAAAAGGAAGACAAACTTTAAAGATCACCTGAACTTGTGGCATTAGTCCTTTCTGGCTCGCTATCATCCACAACACTGAAGGAATGGCAAGAAAAGTTTCAATAAAACTTGGTCTCAAGTTCCCAGAGAGAAGCATTACAAAAGAATAAGAGCAGAGAATCAATAATACTTGTGTCTTTAATCAGAACTACCTTATGTTCCATTCATTATCAACATGAAGTGGGACTTCTGTAACTAATAATGCTTCTGCCTCCATCTTGGCTTTAGCTGCAGCATCCCTAGCTGGCTTTGCAAGGATGTATTCTTTCTGTAATCACAGGTCATACTATCAGGGAAAAAAGTAAAATATACCAAATAAATAGATTTCAAGAAAGGAATTGTTTCTGAATGAAAGCACATCTACCTGGCGCTCCAAACAAGCTGCATTTGAACATTGAGGATTTGGCCTCATTTCCATGGTTGGGAAAAAATCTTTAAGAGAATTGTATCCCTGCAACCAATAAATAAAGCCAGAACATGTCAAAAACCAGATAGCCTAAGGAACATTAAATACCAATTTGCCCAACAAAATTGGGTAATGAAGAAATGAACTTCCATAAATTTAGGAAATTCAGCCAGTGTCTTAGTAAAGCAAGAACGGGACAATACAGTGAGAGAAAGGGTTAACTTGAATTTACCAGGTATGGGGATACATGTCCAAATTGTAACAAGAGCTTCAGTGTACTTTGTACCAAAAGCCCTGCAACAACTCCCTGAATTTTAATTCACATCAATGGATATTAGAACATTAACAATAAAATGCATAGTTTAACACACTTTGTAGACAAAACTTCAGCAAATAATGTCATATTCAAATGGTAACATAATTCCACACTATAGGCCACATAAAATTGTAAGATTTTTTTTGGCTGCTCAATATTCTTATTCTTCCTATTCTGGCAGGGTATTTTAGGAACAATATAGTTCTAGAAATGAGCGAGCAGTTTAAAAAGACACGAAAAATATTACCATTGTAGTAGGCAAAGATGCTGCACAAACCCCCTCTCGCTTGAGAGTACGCTCATCTACACCAGATGCTACAACCTAAGAAGTGCAACGCCATCCCCAAAAATTATTATACAACCATATATGATCTTACAGGACGCCAGAACATAGTAGAATAGAAAAAGGTAATTATGCAGAAAAACTATTCACAACATCCAAAAACTCCTTCAGAAATTTCAAAGTCACATTGTGGTCAATCATTCTAGATTAAAGCTCCTTCAGTATTGTCAAAATCACTAAAAGTAAATGAACATACTAGAGGAGGTGCACATGCAAAACAGGCAGTTTCTCCAGGAATCAACAGTTGTATATGACCAGAGACAGCATCTTCAGATACACCTGCCAAAAGATATCTTCTTTTAAATTCAACAACAGATGCCACGAAGGTGAGGCTCAATATACACAAGAATTAAAACTCTAAATGAAATCCCTTAAAGATCCAAAAAGTAATGCAGATATTATTGGGTCTTGCAAATCTAGCTACCAAGCACGAACCAATCACACGTCTCAAACAAATTAGATAAGAACTATACGTTCCATTTGAACATATTATATCATCAAATACAATTGCCAAAGACACTGGAGAACAGCAGGCTTGTTGATGGAGTGGATCATGCTATATCCAATAACCCAACCAATTCTCTCACTGTTTTCTTTTTTAATTTTTTTTAATCCAGTAGATTTGTCAGACCATAATATGTAAAGAAGCGCAGATCTAAACCTTTTTATATCGCATGATTGTGAACATTTAATAATAGACTGCAGCAAGTTCACATAATTTCTCTCACAATAAAGTAAAATAACAAGCAAGAATAATGTTCTTACCGGACTCCATCCATGTTTGATTCAACTCATTACAAGCCTGCATATTCACAACAAATGCATTCCGAGTCATTTATAATATTTTAAAAGAATTTTAATGTCCTCAAAATATTTACACGAGTCTTAATTTTTAATATTAACAGATCATGCGGCACAAGGGTGAAATAATAAATATCAGAATGAAAGCATTCACATCAGGATAACATCATTAGGGCTTGCATCTGTCATCAAAACCACGTGAAAAGGAAATAATTACCATGTTCCAATAGTCTTCTTTACCTGGTTAACAGCCATCCTTGCTTCATAGTTATCCACACAGCTTAAAACAAGATCTACTCCACTACCTTCTTTACTTGGGCAAAAGGATTTACTTTTTAAACTTGACATAAAGGTATCGAACCCTTGCACTGTCGTGATGTTCAGTGTATAGCTCTGAATAGAAAAGAGCCAATCAACATGAAGAAGTATTCAAAATACAGTCAATAAACCAATTTTTTTTTTGTTGGGAAAAGTATCCCACATCAAATAATGACAAAATGTGGGTGTTGGACCTAGTATAAGCCAATTGGTTTTGCTCAAGTGGATTCCAATACTTGCCCACTTATAAGTCCATATGTATATGGGCCTATAGACTTTAATATGATATCAAAGCTTCATGCCCAAACGGGTTGGATCCTGAAATCTATGTTCAAGCCCCCATTGTTGGACTAATGATGATGCCAGTCCTGACCAAAACTGAAGAAGAGATGTCAACCGGTCCATTTGTGGGCAAGTGTCAACCGGCCTATTAATATTAGGCCACGGGTCACGTCCGGTTGCATTTGAGGGGATATGTTGGGAAAAGTATCCCACATTGAATAATGACAAAATGTGGTTGTTGGACCTAGCATAAGCCAATTGGTTTTGTGCAAGTGAGTTCCAACACTTGCCCACTTATAAGCCCATGTGTGTATGGGGCTATGGACTTTAATACTTTTCAACTTTTAGATTAGTTAGTAAGGCAGGAACTAACCCAGATAAATGATATAGGAGCCCAAAGTGTTAACTATAAGAAGCAATTCAGTAAAATAGAACCAAACTACAAACAAGTAGCCTTCTTCCTAGATGATTAGTAATAGAGGTTTACCCTAAGCAAACAGAAGCATACTGAACAGTGGCTTTATCCTTTTTCACCAACCATTCCTCCTCCCCCGAAATAAAAAGGGGTTCGATGGAAATTGTTTGAGCATGAATGTGCAAGTTAGCATAAAAATAATAGTCAGGGCAAACTGTTGTTAGTAACAAGCACAACATTTTCAGAAAACTTACCTCAAGCACAACGTCAGGATTTATGTCTGAAAGGGTCTGAACAGCAGCATCGGTCTTTGTCATGCCAACCTATATAAACATAAAAATTTGTAACTGAACAAGGAAGATACTCGCTTTTCTTATCATGCAAATACAGAAATATCTACATGAAATCAACATGGCAGTAAAGAAAAAGAGCTTCCTAGCATTACTAAACAATGCCAAGTTTTAGATGTATATTGTATCAGGAGTGTTCATAACAAATAAGTAAAGTACACTAAAAAAAACCTGTTCTGGACGAAAAAATAGTCTGTTCATGTTAGCCAACTCCACTTTGTCATAATCATACAACAATAGACGACCTATGCCACATCTTGTTAACATCTCAGCCGCAACACTGCCAACACCACCAATTCCCTGTAGTCAAATAAAAATAATCAATTAAAAGAAAATCAGAATCCATTAGGATAATGACAAATTATTGAGAACAGTAATGTGTCTGCACATAGTTTTTGCGAGGTTTAATGGGTAAGCATTATGGAAACCCAAAGTTCAGGTTACTTCCCTGATGATATGCCTTGCGCTAGACACTGACCAGTACATCACCCAAAACATGGATTATAATTGACATCATATTTCATTTTTTTTTTTGGTAATCTGAAAAATTAAAACGTGATGCTTTCTTTAAAAATTGCATGATTGTCATTTGCAACAAACTATGCAGTTCATCCAATAAAAACCTTAGATTAGATTTTCTAAACATCAAAAATTAGGTAAGTTCTTCCACATAAAAGGTAAAACATTTGCAAATGCACAGAAAAAGTGTTATGTTACTCATCAAATTAATCATAGAACAGCAAAAGAAAAAAAAAAAGGAAAGAGGAGATAAGTACAGACAACAATGGCAACAGAGAATTCCCGTATTCTCTCATAGTTCTCCACAATACCCATCCTTTGAAGCGCCATGAGCCTACTATAAGGATTGCTATCCACCACCTCAGCACTCATATCCTGTCACCGGGAATAAATTACACATGCACCAGCATTACACTCACAAACTTCAACTACAAACACAAATACATTAATAAATTGATAAATAAGAGAGAAAAACAAAGAAGAAGAAGAAGAAGACCTTGACTTTTGAACGCCGAACAGGTTCGGACTTTGCCAGGTTTGTGAGGTGTTCAACACGCGATTGCAGCTGCAAAACACATAAAATTCAGATCAACCTCGCAATTCCGTAATCGAAATTCACTGAATAGAATCCATAGAAAGGATGGATCCAAATAAAGCACAAATCACACATGGAAATGAATTATATGTGTTTGTAGACATACCTTATCGATTGAGGCGAGATGTGAAGGATCAGGCAATGAACGCTTCAGAGAATCGAGATCATTAAGCATCTCTTTCAATTCCGCCTCCATTGCTACTACTGAGCTAAAGCTAAATCTGCTTCTGTATCCTAAAACAACGCTTTGCTATATCACTGCGATCGTGTCTCTCTCTTCCCTCAAAATTCGTTACCTTTACAGCAATTTGTTGTCTGTGTGGATTTGGCAGAATTGAAAGCTTTGGATATGGAAGTGGGTTTGATGGCCCTACAATGTGGGCCCTTTAAAGCCCATTATGAAGTCTAGAAGATGAGTTGATCACGGCCCAAACAACCGTTCGAATTTTGGATCCCTAGGCCCGGATGCGAAATCAAATTGGGCACAGAATAGATTTAATACAAACTATGACTGTTTTGAAACCAAGGCTATGTTTGGTTACCATCAAATATATTTTTGGTATAATATTTATATTAAAAATACATTTAATTGTTTTATATTTCAGGTTTATATATATATATATATATTGCCAAAGATACATAGATTTATTAAAATCTCAAAAACATAACATAGAAGAATTGACTCTTATAATGAGCGTGTTCTGCAGTCAATCAAGAAGATCTAAATGGTTACTATTTAAAGAAATATGATTTATGAGTGTACATAATTCGGTTTGATCGGTTTAGAATAAATATTTTTAGTTAAATTAATAAAGTCGATTTTTAAATATTTTAACTTTTAATCAAATCAAATAATACTAAACAATATCCAAACTAAAATTATTTGAATTCGGTTCAGATAGTCGATTTGGTCGATTTGACAAAAGTAAAAAATAAATAAAATAAAAAATTAAAGATATCTTAAAAATTTAACAAATATTAAAATAAAATCATATTACTAGATAACAATCAATCTTATCAATACTAAAAAAAAATAAATTTAGGTTGTGTACTTGAAATTCTATAGCATAATAATAATAAATTATAATGAAATATTTTCCAATAAATTAATAGGAATCAAAATAACAACATAAAAATCATCTGAAATATAAAAATTTAGTATATATCTTTAACTTTTAAAAAATTTAAAAAATACTTAATTTTATTATATTATTGATTTGATTTAGTTTAATTGAATTTTTATTTTCTTAAATCAAAATCAAACCAAAAATTTAGTATATAAAAAATTTAAAACCATAACCAATTATAAAATAATTTAAACCATAAATTTTAATTTGAATTGAGTTGAATCAATTCAATTTCTTCATTTAATTAATTTTTGTACAGTCCTGTTAGTAATGGCTCTTCGCCACTAAATGGACAGCCCAATTGACATCACGAGGTACAAAAACAAAGTCAAAGTCATACGAATGGAGGCCAGAAGAGAGTTGAAGTATATCAATGAAAATCATGCCAGCATCGCGATCATCTTCATCTTCATTACCTCGCAAAACAGCATCTATGACATTCTTTGCATCTCTCTCGAAGACAACATTACCATAGCCACGATGAAGACAGATCTTTTTTTTTTTTTTTGGAAATATGATGAAGACAGACCCTGTAGTATTAAAGTTAAATATATGAATTTTGATTTAAATAGAATATAAGAAGATAATTACAACAAGAAATTAACTTTCACTTTTTAAAATAATTCTTTTTTTACTATTCAAATATTATTATTTTTATCAATGAAACATTACTTTTTTTTTCTAAAATAACAAAATATATATATATATAATAAGAAAACGAAAAAAGTAAACGATACAAACAGTGTTTTTTTTATTTTCACTTATTTCCTAATGAAATTTGAATATAGGTTCATATAAATCTAAAATAATTCAAGCATTCTTTTTGAATATTGTTTTTCTATAAAACTTCATTTTATATTCACGTACGGCTCCTTAGCTCCATAATTTTTTAAAAATTTCCACTTAGAATTTTTAATTTTTTTTTATATTTGACTCCCTCATTTTTTTTTTTTCATATTTGCCCTTTTTATTTTTATTTTTACCCTTCTAACTCTAGAAATTTTTATAAGTTACACCCTAACTTCATAATTTTTTTAAAAGTGTACATATATAATTTAATTTTTTTTTATATTTATCTCCCAAAATTTTTTTCTTTTTTAATATTTTCCCCCTAAATTTTTATTTTTACCCTTTTAACTCTAAGAAATTTTATACTTAGACTTTTATATTTATTTATAATCCTATAAAAAAAATAGAAATTGAATTTTCGCACCTCTCATTTTAAATCTTGAATACGCCGAATATGCTATTTCAATAATAAATACTTATTTATTATTATTTGGATTTCACTATAAATGGAATGGAGAAATTTACGAAAAAATAAGAATTTTTTCATACGACTCGAGCAAAAAAGAAAAAGAAAAGTCTTTATAAACACAATAAACAAACAATTTTATTTTTTAATCCAAGAGATATAGTTGAAATTTGTCATGTTTACCCGAATTCCACTTTCAAGTTTGAACCCATTTGAGAACTAGGTAACAATAGCTTGAAAAAGAAAAACAAAAAAGTTACAACTTACAACAAAAGGTAAGGCCTCAAATATTATTATATCAAAACTCCGACCAATTGATGTTTTTACCTGGACGTAGAAGTAGAGGCGAAGAAATAAGCCATCTAACTTTTCAAAACCAAGACCAAGTCTTGACAAAGAAAATCAAAAGCAAGAGACAAATAGATGAATAGTGCGGGCAAGAACCAAGAAAGCTTTGGATAAGGTTGAAACTTGAAACCATCACTCATTAAAACAAGAAAAATGCCCAATACCAAGTATGGAGTATGGCCCATGTGGAGCCCCATGGTCTAACACCGTACCAAACTTTATGAACAATTTGCACCCATGACTCTACTATTAGTTAGTAACTTTTGTTTTTTTAGGAGCATCCCAAGTCCCAAGTTTCACCCACTATTATATTATAAATAATTTAATTTTTCTTAAAAATTATTTCACTCATAATTTA
>CATKHJ011250092.1:0-31966 GCA_949750685.1 Vernicia montana | reverse complement strand
TGGCTTCAAGGGTTGCTTGGTGAATTGAGAATTGAACAAAAGTGCATCAAAGTACATTGTGATAGTCAAAGTGCTATCCATTTAGCAAAGAACCAGGTTTACCATGCAAGGACGAAGCACATCGATGTTCGATATCACTTTGTACGAGAGATTCTGGAAGAAGGTCAAGTACTAATTCAGAAGATCCGAACTACTGAGAATCCTACTGACATGTTGAAAAAAGTTATAACGGCGGTCAAGTTTAAGCATTGTTTGGACTTGATAAATGTTGGTGCTTGAATGTGCATTTGAAGACACTACTGAAAATTGGATTTGTAAGAGAATGTTTGGCTGGGATTTAGAATTCGCCAAGGTGGAGATTTGTTGACTTTGGCTCATTTTGGCTCATTATTTCATCCCACATTTGTGGACTTTGTATCCAATATTTGTGGACTTTGTGGCTAATTTGTGTTTTACACAAATCCCACATCATTTGTGTGTGGGTTTGGAGGAGGTTTCTAAGGCTATAAAAGGAAGCCTCCTCCTTTGATTTTGTTCATCCCAAAATAATTAAGTCTCTCTAATTTCTAAGGTTTAATTATGTTCTTTCTTCTAACTCTTCTTTGTAATATTTCTTTGTTATATTGAAATATTATTTTGGTAGAGTCCTAGGACGTAGGCATAATTGGCCAAACCTCATTAAAATTATGGTGTTCTTTTTATTGTCTATTTAATAGCTATTGTCGGGTATAGTTGTAGTGAATTATTGTGCTATTAAATTACTTGTCTTGGTAAAATTCTGGCTAAGGAAAGACTTGGTATTTAAGTGTGTCCTTTGTGACCCACATCTCTTTCCTGAGAATTTACCTTGTGGTGATTTATTAATATAATCGTTCTCACTCTATTCACCTGTGCAATAGTTTCAAGGTGAATTTGTTATTATTGGTGGAAGTAAAAACCCGAAATCCACAACATAATTGAGGGAACATATTGTCTTGGGAAACATATTCTTGTACAAATCATGATAAAATAGACTTCGTTTGTTAAAATATATATATATGTTTTTAATAAAATCTATTATTACTTTGAATATGTGGGTTGCATTGCAAATGTAGTCACAAAGAGTGTAAAAAAAAATCAATAAGAATATGGGGAAGAAGTTGGAAAATACTTTTTGAGTATATTATTTTAATGCTCGATAACTCAATGATAAACTCATTTCTCCTTTTTCCTACCTTTTATCTCAGCCCCATTACAACCAAATGAAAAGACCTTTTGATTAATGTCTTGAATTAAATTAGTAGTGGAGATTAAATAAATAAACAAATTTATGGTAGTTTGCCTTCAATTGTGGTTTTGAGCGATTTTTCTATGCAACTTGAGAGAAACACTTAGTTGAGTGTGTGGTCTATCATGTTAGTTTTGTTTGGAGGTAGCTAATTTTTTATATAGGAAGTTTGTACACTCATTTGAACTGTTTTTGCTAAGATTGCTGTATTATGAATATTTAGATTGTTTGATGATTGTTAAGTTACTATTTTATGCTATGATTATTGCTTGAGGACAAGCAAACTTATAAGTGTGGGGTAGTTGTTTTATTGTAATTTTATTATGTTTAAAATTATGTTTTTAATGTTAATTTAATATTTATTTAATATTTAATTATGGTATTTTAATATATTTATTAGTCTTGTTCAGTTTAATAAATAAAATAAAAAAATGGAAGAATTTGAAGCAAAAATGGACCATGGAATGAAGGAATAGCCCATAAGTATAGAGTTATAACAAAAATAGTGGGACCTACTTCTTTATAATATAAAAAAAAAAAAAAGAGAAAAGAAAAGTTTTGAAAAAGTAAAAAACAAAAAATTAAAAAAAAATGTGTTTACTTTTGAAAAGAAAAAAAAATTAATATTATAATAGTGGAGTCCACTATTTTATATAATTAAAAAAAAATTGATTGCAGGCGGATTGATGCAATCAATTCCGCCTCAATTCAATAACTAAAAAAACAAAAATAATAATAAAAAAATTATATATATATATATATATATGAAGAGACGGTAGAGGTGAGTGGAGTATTTTAGTTTTTTTAGGAGAATAGTTAGTTTGAGTTTTTTTAAGTTTTGGGCAGGAAAGCTTTCACAGGAAGAAGGTTTCGCAGCAGAGGTTTTCGCATAGTGCTTCGCAATAGGCTTTTCTCCTATTCCATTCCACTTTAAAATTCAAACACTTTTCATTTAGATTTTTATTTTCATCAGTTATTTCTCCAATAAATATTGTATTTGATTTTTTGGGTATTTATTTTGTGCAAATACCAAGAGATTGAATTTGAACATTGAATTAAATTGTAAGTTTATTTCCCTATTATTTTTGTCTTTTAATTATTGGATTGATAATATTAATTCAATGTATTATTTTGATATTAATTATATGGAGATTATTCTTTATTTTCCTATGAACTAAATTTATCTTTGTCTGGGGTTTTATATGAAGCTATCATGATATGAATATTGAATAAAATTCTTTTTGATTATATTTATCTTTTCTTAATTGAATTGATTAATTGATTATAGACAAATGCTTGGCTACCATTTGTTTAATTCAGGTTATGAACGAAGGAACGAGAGTTGAAGTTTACTCTATTCACCTGTGCAATAATTTCAAGGTGAATTTATTATTATTGGTAGAAGTAAAAACTCGAAATCCATAACATAATATTGAGGGAACATATTGCTTTGGGAAACATATTCTTGTGCAAATCATGATAAAGTAAACTTCGTTTGTTAAAAAAATAAATTATGTTTTTAATAAAGTATATTATTATTTTGAACATGTGGGTTGCATTGCAAGTGTAGTCACAAAGAGTGTAAAAAAAAAAAAATTCAATAAGAGTATGGGGAAGAAGTTGGAAAATACTTTTTGAGTATATTATTTTAATGCTCGATAACTCAATGATAAACTCATTTCTCCTTTTTCTTACCTTTTTACCTCAGTCTCATTACAACCAAATGAAAAGACTTTTTGATTAATGCCTTGAATTAAATTAGTAGTGGAGATTAAATAAATAAGCAAGTTTACAGTAGTTTACCTTCAATTATGGTTTTGAGCGATTTTTCTATGTAACTTGAGAAAACACTTAATTGAGTGTGTAGTCTATCATGTTAGTTTTGTTTGGAGGTAGCTAATTCTTTATAGAGGAAGCTTGTGCACTCATTTGAACCGTTTTTGCTAAGATTGTTGTATTATGAATACTTAAATTGCTTGATGATTGTTAAGTTACTATTTTATGCCATGATTATTGCTTGAGGACAAGCAAACTTCTAAGTGTGGGGTAGTTGTTTTGTCGTAATTTTATTATGTTTAAAATTATGTTTTTAATGTTAATTTAATATTTATTTAATATTTAATTGTGGTATTTTAATATGTTTGTTAGTTTTGTTCAGTTTAATAAATAAAATAAAGAAATGAAAGAATTTGAAGCAAAAGTGGACTATATAATGAAGGAATAGTCAATAAGTATAAAGTTATAATAAAAATAGTAGGACTCACTTCTTTATAATATAAAAAAAAAGTTTTGAAAAAGTAAAAAACAAAAAATTAAAAAAAATGTGTTTACTTTTAAAAAGAAAAAAAATATATTATAATAATGAGATCCACCATTTTATATAATTAAAAAAAATTGATTGAAATTGACTGCAGGCAGATTAATGCAATCAATTCCACCTCAATTTAATAACTAAAAAACAATATATATATATATATATATATATATATATATATATATATATATATATATATATGAAGAGACGGTAGAGGTGAGTGGAGTTTTTTAGTTTTTTGAGGAGAATAGTTAGTTTGAGTTTTTTTTTGTTTTAGGCATGAAAGCTTTCGCAGGAGGAAGGGTTCGCAGCAGAGATTTTCGCATAGTATTTCGTAATAGGCTTTTCTCCTATTTCATTCCACTTTAATTCAAACACTTTTCATTTAGATTTTTATTTTCATCAGTTATTCCTCCAATAAAGATTGTATTTGGTTTTTTGGGTATTTATTTTGTGTAAATACCAAGAGATTGAATTTGAGCACTAAATTAAATTGTAAGTTTATTTCCCTATTATTTTTGTCTTTTAATTATTGGATTGATAATATTAATTCAATGTATTATTTTGATATTAATGATATGGAGATTATTCTTTATTTTTTCATGAATTAAATTTATCTTTGTCTGGGGTTTTATATGAAGCTATCATGATATGAATATTGAATAAAATTCCTTTTGATTATATTTATCTTTTCTTAATTGAATTGATTAATTGATTATAGACAAATGCTTGGCTACCATTTGTTTAACTTAGGTTATGAATAAAGGAACGAGAGTTGAAATTTATTTCCAGATCTCATTCTTTTAAGGTCTTAAAATGAATTAGAAATATAAGTTTTAAGATTAAAATTTAGTTTTTAATATATAATTTGATAAATTGATTTCTATGAATGCGATTGCTAATAGACTGATTTTTATTCTAAGAATTATTAAAATTTGATTTTTTTAAGCATAATCAATTGGGTTTATTCATAAACATAAATGATTGATATGCGGATTACGAACCCTAGACAATTTTTCATTTATTGCATTAAAAATTTGCATTTGCATTATTTAATTTTCTGTTTTAAAATTATTTCCTTTAAAAAAAAATCATCAAACAAAAAAATATTTTTACATTTAAATTTACTTTTATCCAAAACAAATAAAATCCATTTGCAATTCCTTAAGAGAATATGACCTTGGGTGCTTCCTATATACTACAATTGCCCTGTATACTTGCGGGTCACTTTTGGACAATATATTTTGAGGCGAACAATTGGCAGAGGACTGGGTACGCACCAAGACCCTATAGTCTGAAAGTGGACCCTCTTGCCTAGATAGAACAGACGAAAGTAAGGAGATCATAACAGCACTCGCCTGCGAGAAAGGTGCTCCTCGAAGTTCACATTACCGGGGGCATGAAGCATCCTCTCTTCGAAAGGCCTCGAAATCTACCACGAGCAATCAATAAGCAAGTCAAAACAAACAAGGAAAAGGGGTAAAAGACAAGAGAAATATATGTCGCTCAGACAGATGGTCAAAAAAGGCTCGAGTCGTTAGGGTGCTATGACTGTGAGTGGGACCCCAATTTGTTTCCGCCCATCTCCTCCCTGCTAAAAAATCTTGCAACCGCTGCTCAATCAACCTGGGAGCAACAAAAGAAAAATACTCGTAGGCCCATACCTGCGACACATAGTAGTCAAAATTCCAGGAAATAAGATCTACAAAGTACAGGAAGAGGCATAATCAAAATGCACATGATACATACCTCCCAGATAGGAATCGTCCCACCAACATACCAAACGCACCATCAAGACAAGTCAATCATCTCACGATACATGGTGCTTAGAATCGCACCTCCCTAGTCGTACTCCTCCCATCTGTCCGTGTGGATCAAGCTCGCAAGAATATTCAGATCCACCATATCCCTCATATTATGGGTGAAGGTACAAACTGTAATGAATAACAGACATAGACGAGCAATGGCCTCATCAGAAACAGAGTCGCTTATGACCACCGACCACTCTAGCCTCTCATTCAGAAGAGTAGGCCTGACATGGATGTTATCCCTTAGAGGATCAAGGCCCTGGCCTCTTCTGGAGTGAGGGCCTGCCTCCAGTCATTATACATGTCAAGAGGCTAAGTCCCGAATTGGATCCCCGAGATCATGTATAGATCAAGCGGAGTACAAGTCATCTCTCCGCAAGCAAAACAGAAGGTGTTGGTGGTATCCCACCACCTCTCCACCAAAGCCTTGATCAAATTCATGTTGGCGCGGTCCGATATCTTCACCCTCATAAAGTCAACGAAGCCGGTGGGCTCCAGCAATGCTCTGATGATGCTCCCTAGGGTAATATACTTGGCCACCACCTCCAAGTGGCACCGCCCGCCTCTGTTCTTAACCATTTTGGTCTGCAATGAACCAGTGAATATGCACATAGAGATGAATGACATGCAGAACATACAACTGATACAAGTTTTTCAAAAAGGAAGTAAATCAAAAATATTGACCGTCATGCACCTGTCGTATGAGACGTGCTCCCATAGATCCTGTAAAAGGAAAGAGGGAACAGGATTATCCCTGGTTGGCTCATATAGTCGCCCTCTTAATCCTCCTACGGAAGAGGAAATGATGCGATGATAAGAGGAAGCTCCATATCTAGATCCAGAAGTCATTGTTGTGGAATGCTAAACCTGAAAGAAGATGGTACTATTTAAAAAAATTTAATAAAAAAAAGAAGAAAAAAAAAGAGGTTGAGAGCAAAAGGAAGCTCACTTTGAGCTTTCAAAGTGAAAGTTTGGGACGGCAAGAATCACACGGCTCACTTGCGCAGTGCTTGCACAATGATTACATAGTGATGCATAGTAAAAAGTGTCATTTAATTACCTAACTACATAAAAATGCATTTCCAAGCACATTTTAACTCGAAATTCAAATCTGAAAGTTCCTACATGTTCGTATAATTTTTCTTTATCCATAGACACTTAATTTGCCTACCTTCCAACCGAAGATGTGTTCATTATGCCAAAAAAATAAGAAAATTAATGAACCTAAAAATTCGACAGTCTCTCATAAACTACCAAATCAGATTCTAAAAATTACCATAGCCACTTTAGTGCATTTGGAATCACTTTTCGTTCCCAAACCTATCAAGACTCCCAATTTCACACTCATCAAAATTGTCTAGCAAATAAATAGTTCTGATGAGGGGGTAGCTGTGAAGTCTCACTTTAGCACCTCCAAAATCATTTCTGAACTCACCAAAGCTGACTGGAATATTTTCAACACAAACTGATACTTTTTCGATCCTGACCAGACATTCTGTACTAGACAGCATTTTCCAAAAAAAGACCAATTCTTCTCCAAATCTAACTGCCAAACTATCCGATAATTAATTTCGAATCCACCAACACTGACAGGTAATTTTTTAGAATCCAGAAAGCACCGAAAATTGACCCAAAAGTTTTGAAAACTGACCCAAAAACTTAAAAAATCCTGAAAACCAGACTGCCTGCACGAATAGGTGTGTCGTCCGTTGAGGTGACCGGCGGATCCACAGACACTCTGCGCGGAGCCTCCGACAGCCTCCATAAATGCTAGAGGATCCCCGCAGATCCTCCCTGACTCGCTGACGCGTGTCAGGTCTGCACGATGTCAAAGCCGGACAGACAACCGCCGGCAACTGCCGGAAAGGTCGGAGACTCCGCTCAGACATCCAGCGGAGCCTACGGCTGCCCCGACAGATGGTCCCTCTTGTGCTCTGAAATTTCATTTTTACCCCCTTTTCAGCCTGATTTTTAGCCCTTTTGACCCTTATCCTTTTGGTCTTTTCACATTTCCTTTCCCTAAAATACCCTCACCTCACTTTGCCTATAAATAGGCCACTTCCCCCACCATTTCAAACCACCTCTTGAGTTAGTTGTTGATTGCTATCCACTACTATCTCTCTCTCTCTCTCTCTCTTTCCCTCTAATTAATCTCTCATACTCTCATTGAGTAGCCCCTAAAATTAATTAAATTCTCTTTGATTTTAATTAATTTTAGTCAATTAATCACATTAGATTAATTAGTTAATTAATTAATTAGTCCACTTAGTTAATTAGTTAATCCACTTAGTTAATTAAATACTCTCCTTGAGTAACTAATCAATTAATTTAATCCTCCTTGGGTTAATCTCACTTAATCCACTCTCTTTGAGTAGGATTTCTGACTTTCGACACCGATAAAATGGAACTTTGGTCTGGAAAAACACTCCGCTCCTCACACGCACCAAAAAAAAAGGTATAGCATCTTCTCTCTCCCACAAAATCAAATCAATCCAATTAATCTGATCAATGCTTAAATCCCTTCACCTCACCATGGAATGAACTACGTGGATTTTGATCCCCATTTAATGGGCTACGTAAGCACACTTGGAATCTAAATCCAAGCCTCAAATCCAAATCCCAATTAATCTCATTCCCCTTTTATTTTTAATGTAAATATTTATATTTATACTTTCTTGTAAAGGAATTTATGGTCTTCCTATAATCCATAAAGGCTAGAGAAGACATCCCATCATTAATTAATGTAATTAATTAATTTAATTATTTTTAAGTAAAAGAGCGACCATGTGATTTCCCTAGTACCCACAAGAGCTAGAGGAAATACTATCTTTTACTTATGAATGTTTAAATTACTTGCTCTTTACTGTTCATGCATCCATAATTATGTCGTGATCATGTATTATAATCGTCATTAATACTTGCCATCCATGAAATTAATTTTTTAAGTCAAATCAAACTTAGGAGCCAAATTTAGATTATTTAAAACCAAAAACATAGTCTCCGAGATCAACCTGGTTCGAAGGCTAGTGATCTTATCCATGGGTAAATTAATTAAAAATTAATTAATTTGAGTCAAATTGAGTTTTTTTTTAATTTTTCCATTTAAAATAAATCAGGGTGGCGACTCCTGAATAATTTTCAAAAAATAAAATCAATTTGTTCAAATAAAGCAATAGCCGCTTTCAATCGTGAGATTGGACCCAAAAAAGAAATTTTGATTCCCTATCGGACCAGACATAAGTGCTCGGGCGAGGCCTCACACCAAGTCGCCCAGCTGTAAAGCTGGCTTCCACTAATTGGTCCCGTTAATGCATGCTTTCATTTGGTTACTTGGACCTTTTTACATGACAATTATATGCACATCATCAATCAATCCATTACAAATGGTGCGTTATTTAACACTTTAACATGCTTCAAATAATTACCAAATAAGTGCTTTAGATTTACCGGGTTATCATGCCTTACCCTTTTGATGTGTTTTTACATGCCTCATGTCATCCTATTTAATTTACATCCTAAACATGCTCGATTTCTATCAATTTTATTTCATCAACATCATGCTTGCATGGATCACATTAAGAAAATAAAAGCGCAAAAAAACAATCTAATTATACAAAGCTAATTGATTAGTTCTAATTAATTGCCTAAGTTCAACATGCAATTCTATGTTAATCAAAGGTTCATTTTAGGTTCAATTACATGCACAAAGTTCATGATTTACTGAATTTCATGCTAAGTGATTAAACATTCAAAACCTAGGTCTATAAACAATAAATCAAGGTTAAGAGAGGGGAATCCTTCGAAATTTGAAGGATATTTAGTTACAATCCCATAATATAAATTAAAAGAAAATAATCTACCTACTACCTTAAAATTAAAGTAATTGGAACTACCCTGAAGCCCCTGGGAACCCCAAAAGAGATCAAATATTAAAACGGAACCCAAAAAGGCCTTCATTCTATTGGAATGGACCAGGGATGCGTGAAGGTTTGTGCATCTGTCACTGGCACGCGCAAGCCCTCTTGCGTCTGCTCTTTGGGAAGATTGACACTGCTCTTGATTAATTCTAGTTCTGGAGGGATCTCTGCTAGGTTTTATGTCCATTCAAAGTCTCTCAAAAAATGCGTTGGTTATGGAAACACTGTAAACTACCATAAATCTCAAAAAAATATTAAATCATGCAAAACATTAACGAAAACAAAATGAACAAGAATTACATTGATGTGCAGGCCCTCATGCGTCCTTGTCTTGCATGCACGAGAGGGCATGCGTCCCTTACCTTCAAGGCAATAGCACATGGGATATTTTCAAGCCATTTCATTGATTATGTGGTATAAATGCACTACGACTCATGTAAAATCGATCCATGATGCATGAATGTATAATAATGAAGAAAAGTAAACAATAAACATGCAAGAAAATGGGATCAAAATATAGAATTATAAACAAACATTCATAGGCCATTTTCCTTGTACAACTAAAAATCGATTTTAATTGCACTTAGGAGGCTTCAAAAATGAAATTAATGTAATTAACAAAATAAAAACAACAAACTAAAGTGCATTAATATAACAAAAACAAGATTGCATGTAATTAACATGGATATGAACCAAAAACATAAACAATTAAATGAAATGGTGCAAAATAAACATTAATCCCCTCAATGCACCCTATCTCTAGGCTGCACCAGACCAATTAAGGCCTAGTGGCTATGGGAATCAGAGAGATGGCAGGGTTTCAGCCCTCAGGCTACCAAAAATAATTCATTTCATACCTTGTTGTTGATCCCTCTTGACTTTGATTCACTTAATTCTAAAAGGTGAGCATTTATTTTAGTGTTTATGTATTGATTCTAGGTTTAGACCATGCAGAGAATTTAGAGCCTCCTCTCCAAAAGCTTCTATGTTCTCAAAAAAAATACCCCCCTAAAAAAGAAAGTCCTCCCTTTCAAAAGAATTTTCCTCTTATATATTTTTTGATTTTTCCATTTTTAAAACCCTTGAAAAATGATTTTCTCCTCAGAAAATCCCCCCTGTCAGCCCTCATCCCCATCTATTGGGATTGGGTAGTTGCAAATTTTAAATTTAAACAAATTTGAAAAAGGAGTTGTCAGGTTGGATAGGGGACGCATAGGGGGCCCACGCATCTCTAGCCTGGATGCGTAACCCTCCATGCGTCCCTGTCATGGATGCATGAAGGCCTATGCATCCCTTACGTAGGAGACAACCTATTTTTTAGGGCCCACAAATCCAAGGACCAAAATGCAATTTTTCCAACCTCTAGGGACTAAAAGGTAATTTTTAAAACACTCTAAAATCAAGGTTTTTATGCAATTAAATATAAAAACATATGAATTTTAAGAATCTATAGAGAATTTTTGAATTAGAACCCAAAAAGTCTCCTAAACAGGCCAAATCTCAGAATTAGTGAATCAATTTCAAGAAGAACAACTTGGTTCCTCATCATTGGGTTTCAGGGTTGAAAATTAAGCGTTAATAGTTTGCCCTCACTTTGACTTATGTTGTTTCACAAAGTAAGGCAAAGTACAAATCAACTCCATATTAACTTTCTCCCCTATACACACACGTAAAAACATACCTAGGGTTTTTGCCATTAAGGCGTCGTCACTATTCAAGTTGATTAGATCAAGCTGCTGAGGCTCCTTTCCTCTTCACCTTGTCATTGAGACAGTCATTGTGACTAATTCATTATTCGATTCTTGAGATCATTCCATTAAGGTTGTTTCATTATCTTTAACATTTGGTCATTAAGATCAAGCCAATGAACATCTTAAACATTGAGACTCTCTTCGTAGTCATTGAGACTTTGTCATTAAGGCCTCTTCATTATGACTTTGCCATTAAGGCCTCTTTATTATGACTTTTCCATTAAGGCTCCTATTAGGTTTTCCTGGCCTAATAGGTGTAATGGGTTTTCCTTGGCCCATTACTGCCCATTAGAGCTATCTCCATGATCATTGAGACCTTGCCATTAGGGCGTTCTTCATATAGTCATTAAGACTTTGACTCCAATAATTTTCCCACCAAGTTTGGAAGGCAGACATTAAGCCTCTCTTCATGGTCATTAAGACCTTACCTATTAAGGTTGTCTTCATTCTCTCTGCCTCTTTATCATTCTTCATCTTCATCAGCTATTAGAGTGGTGTCATCAGGGTTCATTCTTCATTTCCTTTCTTTGTTCACTCATCATTCTTCATCAATTAGTCATTGAGACCGTGCCATTACAGCCACCTTTCCCATTAACGTACTCTTTACTCTGTACTTTCTTCTTCCTTTCAACATTTTTCATCTTTCTCCTAGGATTATCTACAAAACCAAAACATGTATGCCCAAGAATGCTGGCACTCATTATGATGCAAATGTTCCACATCCTTTCTAATTCTTTTCTCTTTCTTAGCATGATGCACATAGCACACATTTTCTACTTCCTACATGATTGCAGGTATGCATGATTATGTGTTACTTTAAACCCGCTCAAGCTTAAAAAGTTATATGTCATCTCCTTCTGAGAATCTTTCACCATTGCAGTTGAAGTAGCATCATCAAGTGAACCTATAGGACCTCAACTCTATAGTTGAGGGTTTGCAATCAAATCTTTTTTTTCTTTTCTGACTCTATTTTTTGCCTGAGCCGCCCTTTCAGGTTTTCAACTAGACGAGTTTGCTCAAACTTTTTCCTAAGCCACCCTTTTTGGATTTTCGACTTAGCGAGCCAATATTCTTTCTCTATTTCCCTTTTCTTCTCTTTTTCCTTTTTCTTCTTTTTTTTTCCTTATAATTGATTTGATTGCAAACCTAAATATTACCCTCAGGCTAGGTACTTTACGAGATACTCATATTCTTTGGAGAACTTGGCTGCCACTTTTCGATCCTGATATAGCCATACTACTCGATTACATACCCTCTGAAAACAACTGCTCTAACCCATATTCGCTAAGTTGATTCATTTATTTGCTCTTCATCTACCTCATGCTTAGCCAAGCTTATTAGAGGTCATCCACCACTATTCAAAGGGGAACTTGATCGAACCAGAGTCCATAAGCCAACATTTCACAATTCAAATTGTTTGACAATGCTTTCCATAAACAAAATCTTTCTACAAACATGTTTCTTTCTCATTCTTAACATACATCTCTTCGTTCGATATGAAAATAACTGTGATAAGGATTGGATATTACATTTGTCACTGACTAGCCCTTTTAGGTTTTACAACCAGTTATTTTCACTCACATCCCTAACTTTTGCCTAGGTAATGATTGGAGGGCACCTAACGAGACTATTATTTCTCATTCTTTCTTTTGATGAGATATTGTTTGGCAAATGCTTTAGCCCTAGGGAGTTCAACTACTTTGGGTAATGGACTTTTGGTTTTGTCTTGGTTCTTATCCTAAGCAAATAACGTGTTTGGTAGAATTTTGGTTTAGTTGGCTCTTTGTTTCTTGATGGCTAAGCTCTTAGGGAACGAGGAATTAATTCCCTTTGATCTTTGGATTTTTAGGTTTTCAAGAAAAAGGCATCTACCTTTCTGGGTTTCTGGGTCCGTGGTGTTTAGCTTCACAAAGGTTTTGATCCTACTTGGATACTGCCAAAACAGTCAAATTAACTTCGACATTTCAACTGAGGAGAGTTGGCCTTCTATTGCTAAAGATACTCCTAGGGTGGTCCATTTGATGTAGTATTGAACTCGAGGTGGGTAAGGACGGGGTATCCCAACATCTCTCTTTCTTTTCTTTCATTTCTCTCTCTTTCTTTCTTTTTTTTTTTTTTTTTTTTTTTTGGTGTGTGTGTGTTTTTCTCACTCTCCCATCAGATGTAGTATCGTGCCCCCGTTTGCAGTTATAACCAAATTAAACTTAAAGACACAAGTTAGAATAATCCAGAAAACACATTCATGAATTAATTTTAATATGAAAAGCAAAGTCAAATGATTTATTGTTCATATCAAAGAAGGCAGGTAAAAATATCAACTTGCTTAACTTATATCACTCTCTGATGATTGTCCCAGCATCAATTAAGTCCTGGACCTTATGCTGCAAGGTGATGCAATCATCCGTATCATGACCAGCCCTCTGATGGTAAGTGCAGTACAAATCAGCCCTTGAAGTTCTTTGGCAAAAGATCCGACAGAGGCTTTGGATCCAAAGGTTGAAGCAACCCATCTTCTTTTAGGTCTTCAAAGATGTTGTAAACTCCCTTTACAGTGTGGCTTGACCTGCCATGAAGGGATGAGGTCTAATGGTCTGAACAAAGAGGTTTGACGAGCCATTCTTTTTCCCTGCTTTATTAGCCTGACTATCTTTATAGTCCAACTTTTCTAATTGTAGACCCATGTCAAGGAGGTCTTTAGAGGTACAATAGATAACCTATTATAAAAGGAAGGCAAGGATCCTTTCAAAATAAGGCTTACTTGTTCCTTTTCAATGGGATGATCGGGCATCTTTGCTGCCTTTTCTCTCCATATCATCATATAATTAGAAAATGACTCATCTGGCTTTTGCCTTATAGTCTCCAAGTCTGAGCTACAAAGCTTTCTGACAATAAATCCCAATCCTCTTGCTTACTCTTATCCAAATCATAGTACCATTTCACTGCAGCACCATCCAAGGAAATAGGAAAGAGCTGCATAATCTGCTGCTCAATAGCTCCAATGGTACACATCAGTGTGGCATACATTTTCAGGTGGATGTTCGGGTCACCAGTACCATTGAACTTAGTCATACCAGGCACCTTGAATCGATTGGGCAGCTTATCAGCATCATCAATGGTAAAAGCATTTAGGACCTCAATCTTGTCAAAGCCCTTTCCTTTCAATAGCTTTTTGATTTGGTTCATCTAACTTTTTAGTTCCTCATTCTGTTTTTCTGAAGATAGTCATCCATGTCATAGAACACATCATCAGTATTCAAATTCCCAATTCCCTGATTCTGAGCATTGACTTGTTGCCCGACATTAACCGTAGCAGCATTAGCAGTGACATTGACTTGGGTCCAAGGGTTAACAGGTGGAGGAACACGCTCATTCAAAACCTGATTGATTTGATCCCTGATCATAGGTGCCAAGCTAGTCTTCATAACTTGTCTAATGGTGGCTTCCAAATTCTGGGGATCATTGTTGTCGGCCATTTGAGCTTTGGTCTTGCAGGTCCTCTTTTAATTGACTCTCTGAAGTTCTTGACTCAACAGTCTTGACTTGAGAGGACTATGACTGCAAAAATGCAAGAATTAAACTCATAAATATATGAGGTGTATACATGAGATGGGTGTATGCTAATGATATCATGAAATGTATGGAATGCATATCTAATGCACGAATCTTCCCATGAATCAGAAGTAACCTTTCTTTACTTCTTTGTTGTTATTCAAGGTATGTCAATTGCCCATTTGAGTTTGAGATTCATCAATCTCTTTTTTGCTTTTTTTTTCCTCTAATTTTTACCTAAGGAACTTGATTGTGGATCCTTAGCGAGGATATCATCTTTTATTTTTTATGTTTCTTCTAACTTTTGCCTAAGGAACCGGATGATGGATACTTAGCGAGGATAATATTCATTTTTCCTTTTTTTTTTTATTCAAGCAAAATGAGACTAAAAACCCGATCGAAATTTTATTCATTAAACTTACATAAGCTTCAAACTCATGATGGGGGAAACTGACTCTGGAGCTCTTCAACTTAAACCTTTATTTGCTTGGCTTCCTCACGGATCCTCTCAATGATGACTTTGGCCTTCTCATTTTGGATTCAAGGTCAAAGGCATCTTTGGGATTGATGAACGAGGTCAAGTCTCTGCTTGAGTTTCGGATAAGCACTTTGCTTGGTGAGGCCATTTTGATTCATAGAAAGAAGTCATTCTTAGATGGCTGTAAGGGATAAAGTGATGCAATGCTCATGAATGCAAAACTAATACAATATCTCCACACATATATTTTGAAAGTCTCATAGCCCAAGAACACTGTTAAGCAAGATGGAACCATACTTCTTCAGCTTTTGCCCCTTCACTCGTCTTTCATTTTGAACACTTGTCGTTAGCCAATCTTTTCAGGTTTTCTAGCTAACTATTTTCTCTCTTTACCCTTTACTTTTGCCTAAGTCCTCATTGTGAGACACCTAACAGGGTTCTCATATTTTGCTTTTGTTTGATAATTTATTTTTCATTTCATTTTTTTTTCTCACAACTTACTTCAAGTGTTCAAAAGCTAAAGTCATGCTTTATTTCATCTAGAAAAGTTTTACAAATGAAAGGCATTACATATGCAAATCTAACATATTCTAGCAATTGGGCCTAAGCTTCATCTTCAATAGGGGGCTTCATGCATCAGGCTTTATAATCAAGATGGAAAGTTCTCTATTGTCAATCAGATCTTGGACCTCATGCCTTAGATGACCACATTGATCGGTACCATGACATGCCATATGATGGAAGTGACAATAAGCATTAGCATTGAAATTCCTTATCAAGGGGTTAGGCAATGGCCTTGGGTCTACGGGTTGCAACAAGCCTTCCTTTTTCTACTTTTCAAAGATCATATATATGGGCTTTCCCAGGTTAGTAAATTCTCTTGATGATTTAGTGCTTGTTGGGCCGAGTTGCCCCTAACTCTTCTTAACCTCAGGCTCTTCTTCTTGTTTGGGCAATCCTCTTAGACTATCCATGATGGTTTGTTTGATTTCAGCTTTGATCTTATCCATTATATGGTCCATCTCATATCAAACCACTTTTCTGATAGTAGCTTGAACTCCCTCCCTCATTTGGTTTAATTCTGATCTTACTATCCTTCTAAAAGCCTCATCTCTTTCAAAAGAGTCTGTGGATTAGTTCTGATTCTAAACATAGTGGAAATCCTAAATGGATGTAAGTAGAATGTGGATTAGTATGATGCTTATGTTTTTCGAAATGATGCATGAATTTTGCATGAATGGTTAGACAAACAAACAAATAAGCAAACACATACGCAAGTAGAAATAGTAAACCTTCCAACCTTATTCCTCCTACACATGTATTGGTCTTAGTCAATCTTTCCTAGGATTTGTGGTATTGGCTTAAATGATCCAACAGGGGGACCATAAGCCCACATCATGCATATACTCTTAAAATTAAGTCAGACAGAGTGCAGATCAATCTATGGCCCAAGCCCAGTTAGCTTTTCCACCTTAATCCAGCAAGGATATTGGGCTTGGACTCATACATGCATAAGACACATTTGGAAATCCTAGGGGAAACTTACTAAGTCATTATATGGGTTGACTTTAAGGCTTACGGCATTCGCTCCCACAAGCAAGAAATCAGGGGCTCATACTTATTCCTATATGGTACAGATAATATACTCACCAAGAAGTCTCATACTCCCGTATATGGTACTTTTATATACTTGCCATAAGAAATCTTTTTATACCTAAAAGCATAGTAAAATGAGCACATACTTCCCAAAGGGTATAATAATATACTTGCCTAAAAGGCTCATACTCCTTAATGGTACTTTAATATACTAGCTCAAGTCCTTACACTTAAGGGTACATGCTTGCAAGTGGTAATATTGATTGGAGCTCCCAATGGTCGAGTAGAGCAAAAGAATCCCTTCCTCAACATTACCGAGAGTTCTAGGCTTCCATCCAAAAGGTTGCAAGTGTGCAAAGTGTTGTGATGCAAGCCCAACTAACCAGAATCGAATTTGCATTAAAAGGACCAAAATCGGAATCAAATTCTCAAATCCCCAATGGAGTTGCCACTGTCGCGACCAGATTTCTAGCCCCAAGTTGATGGACGCTACACTGCTTTCCAATAGAACATTAGGAGATTAACGCCAAAGAAGGGGCCCAAGATGGAGAAAGGAGTTACCATCTAGTTTTTTTAAAAACTAGGAAAGAATGGTGACTAGGATCTCTAGCTTATTACCTAATCACCTTAATCAGAGATTCTGGATGAGGAATTTAGGTACGATCTTGGGAAGGTGTTAGGCACCCAGGTCGTCTAGCTGTAAAGTTGGCTTCCACTGTTTGGTCTCTTTAATGCATGCTTTCATTTGGTTATATGGGCCATTTTACATGACAATTATATGCATATCATCGATCAATCTATTACAAATGGTGCGTTATTTAACACTTTAACATGCTTCAAATAATTACCAAATTAGTGCTTTAGATTTATCGGGTTATCATGCCTTACCCTTTTGATGTGTTTCTACATGCCTCATGTCATCATATTTAATTTACATCCTAAACATGCTCGATTTCTATCAATTTTATTTCAGCAACATCATGCTTCATGGAGCACATTAAGAAAATAAAAGTGCAAACAAACAACCTAATTATACAAAGCTAATTGATTAGTTCCAATTATTGGCCTAAGTTCAACATGCAATTCTATGTTAATTAAAGGTTCATCTTAGGTTCAATTATATGCACAGAGTTCATTATTTACCAAATTTCATGTTAAGTGATCAAACATTCAAAACCTAGGTCTATAAATAATAAATCGAGGTTAAGGGAGGGGAATCCTTCGAAATTTGAAGGATATTTAGTTAGAATCCCATATTATAAATTAAAAGAAAATAATCTACCTACTGCCTTAAAATTAAAGTAATTGGAACTACCCTGAAGCCCGTGGGAACCCCAAAAGAGATCAATATTAAAACGGAACCAAAAAAGGCCTTCATTCTGCTGGAATGGGCCAGGGACACATGAGGGCTTGTTCATTTGTCACTGGCACGTGCAGGCCCTCCTGCGTCTGCTCTTTGGGAAGATTGACACTGCTCTTGATTAATTCTAGTTCTGGAGGGATCTCTGCCAGGTTTTATATCCATTCAAAGTCTCTCCAAAAATGCCTTGGTTATGGAAACACTGTAAACTACTATAAAACTGGAAAAAAAAAAAAAAGAATAAATCAAGCAAAGCAGTAATGAAAAAAAAAAACTGAATTAGAATCTGATGAACAGAGATGCATATGGGGTCATGCGTCTCTTACGTAGATGCACAAGCCCTCATGCGACCCTGTCGCGGATGCACGAGAGGGCACGTGTCCCTTACCTTCAGGGCAACAACACATGGGCTATTTTTAAGCCATTTCATTGATTATGTGGTATAAATGCACTGTGATTCATGTAAAATCAATCCATAATGCATGAATGTACAATAATGAACAAAAGGAAACAATAAACATGCTAAAAATGAGATCAAAATACAGAATTATAAACAAACATTCATAGGCCATTTTCCTTGTACAACCAAAAATCGATTCTGATTGCACTTAGCAGGCTTCAGAAATGAAATTAATGTAATTAACGAAATAAAAACAACAAACTAAAGTGCATTAACATAACAAAAACAAGATTGCATAAAATTAACATGGATATGAACCAAAAACATAAACAATTAAATGAAATGGTGCAAAAAAAACATAAATCCCCTTAATGCTCCCTATCCATGGGCTGCACCAGACCAATTAAGGCCTAATGGTTATGAGAATCAGAGGGATAGCAGGCCCTCAAGCGACCAAAAACAATTCATTTCATACCTTGTTTTTAATCCCTCTTGACTTTGATTCACTTAATTCTAAAAGGTGAGTGTTTGTTTTAGTGTTTATGTCCTGATTCTAAGTTTAGACCATGCAGAGAATGTAGAGCCTCCTCTCCAAAAGCTTTTGTGTTCTCCAAAAAAAAACGACCCCCCCCCCCCTAAAAAAAAAAAAAAAAGTCCTCCCTTTCAAAAGAATTTTCCTCCCTTTATGTATTTTTTTATTTTTCCATTTTTAAAACCCTTGAAAAATGATTTTCTCCTCAAAAAATCCCCCCTGCCAGCCCTCATCCCTATCTATTGGGATTGGGCAGTTGCAAATTTTAAATTTAAAGAAATTTGAAAAAGGAGTTGTCATGTTGGATAGGGGACGCATGGGGGCCCACGCGTCTCTGGCCTGGACACATGACACTCCATGCTTCCCTCACTCAGGAGACAGCCCATGTTTGAGGGCCAATAAGCCCAAGGACCAAAATGTAATTTTTCAACTTATAGGGACCAAAAGATAATTTTTCTAAACACCCTAAAATCAAGGTTTTTATGCAATTAAACATAAAAACACGTGAATTTTAAGAATCTATAGGAATTTTAAATTAGAACTCAAAAACTCTTCCAAACAAGCCAAATCTCAGAATTAATGAATCAATTTCAAGAAGAACAACCTGGTTCCTCATCATCAGGTTCCAGGGTTGAAAATTAAGCGTTCACACTATCCCATGGCAATTCAAACAAAATTTGAATGCATTGAGAATCTTAGGTCATTGGGATTCAACCTTCAGTGGCTTAACATCATACTTTACCTTCACAAGTGTTTAGAACTAAGGTCTTTTAGGGTTACTACTCTCTTCTCACTCAATTCTCCCTTTTTCTTTCTCTTTTTGGTTTTTTAAGTTCCTACAAAAGAACCTCAGAAAGCTCTCTCAATTTCCTGTAAAATCGGCCAAAAGATTCAGACTAAGTCCTCTCTAGTGATTAGAAAGTGATGAATTTATAGGTAGGGTTAGGGTTTTTAAGAAAGGAAGGAGCATCCTTTCCTTTTATAAAAGGTCTCTCCAATTTAGGAAATTAGGTCTTGTTTACTGTTTAGAAAAGATATTCTGGACTATCTGCTTACCAAATAGAATTTAGGATGGATTGGGAAGGAAATCAGGTCAAAAAATAAAAAATGGAAAGAGCTGACTTGCACTTATGTGCATGGGGCGCATGACCTGGTTGTGCGCCCCATGCATGGGATTCTTGAAGAATACTTAGAACAGGGGCATGGGGCGCATGCCTAGGCCTGCTCCCCTCCCCTGATAGCCCAAACTTTGAACTTTCCTCCCTTTTTGAGCTTTCCGCTTTCCAATTTAGTTTCTACCCTCCAAAAACTTGGAACCACAACTTGTGAACTCATTTCTTGATAGAATAGGCTCTTGCCTTCCTCATCGAGCTCTAAGAGTCGAAAATTAAGCTTTCACACTTCCCCAAAATTTCACCTCAAAATCCAATGGAGTCTTCAAACAAATATATGTAGAGTTGCACAAAAAACATTAAAAACCAACCAAACTGATAATCCATCCTATCTAAACCATAATTGTTTTAAAGATGTTTTAATTTGTTAAATTTTGAATATGATATGGTCAGTTGTTGATTCAATTTTTAATAGGGGAAAATACAAAAAAGTACCATGTGATTTTTAAGGTTTTGCACTTAAAGGTATGAGATTTTTTTTGTGATACTTTGGTACCATGTAGTTTACACCGTTATTGAGTCTAACTTGGCATCCTAGCTAGATTAAAATTATTTTTTTTTTTAATTTAGGTGGATGCTAGCAGTGAATGAGAAGTAATAAAAAAAATTTAATTAATTAAACCTAACTAAATCCCCAATTACCCGAACATAAAACCATAATTACCTAATTTTTATTTCCCTGAGGGTTAGTCTAATTGGTGAGGGAGTTTGCTCCTTTTCTTATTGATCAAAATTCGATTTTCGGAACCAACGTCTAGAAAGTAATTCCTGAATACATAGACCGAACGTGGGAAATGTGCCTTTAGATTTGCCCGAAGAGAGAATTTAATCTCGGTTGATACATCAACTGGTCCAAAAATACTCCTGGTCAACTAAAAAAAAAACACGAGTTCAAGAATTGTTTTAAAAAAAATTTCCTCAATATGTCAAGTATTAAGTATGAATATTGAATTTACTTTAATTAAATGTTTACAAAATCTGAGTCCTTGATGGACCTATTTTCATATACTTAAATTTCTGAACTTTTTTGAACAAATGTTTCAACATTTTCAATTTTGATTATAAATGAGATTTGAGATAATTTGGGTCTATCTCTCTACCTATGCAAATGTAACATTTAAAAATCCGAAGGCCTTCTAGTTTTATCATATTATTTTTTGCTCCCTTGCTGGGGTGTTCATTATTAAGAGCAAATCATTAAATTAGACTGAACTAAATCGAATTATACGACTAAATTTATATTTTTTTATAAAATATAGTTTATAATTTAGTTTCAATTTCATTTCTAAAATAAATCAAATCAAACTATAAATTGTATTTATATTATACATTACATAAAATATATTAATATATATTTATTAGTATTTTATTTAGTTAGTATTATAAAATTAAAATTTTGATATTTCTTGAAAATACGTTGTTCGAATTTTTTTATTTAGGATTTGAAAAAAAAAATGTAATAATAGATATCTAAATATTAAAATTAAGAAATTAAAAAAAAAAATTCTAACAGAAGAACTCGTAAAAAAAGACTCGTACAATGAATTTATCTTTACAAAAGAATAAAATCATAACTTTTAATATTTTTATCAATAAATGATACAAATTAAAACTAAAAATATATATATTTTTTTTGTTATTTAAAATCAACAACAGATTATTTGTTATTAACCGTTTTACCAACCAACCAAACTAAACCGAGTTTAATTTTATAGCTAAAACAATTTAGTTCAGTTTGACAATTTTTTTACAAATCATAATTTACAGTTTTGGTTTCATAATTCTTTTAAATCATTCCTCTTTCTTTCAAGTTTCCGTCTCCATCGACATCTAAAAAAAAAATTCTGTTTTGGTTGTAGTATTGAAAATTAGTTTAGTTGGAAATCCCTTTTTATGGACTTGTAAAAGTCTTGGAAATGACTTCCTATTTGAAAATGAAAGTCATTTACAAGTGCGAGTATAATAGTTTTCATTTTACTGGGAAAACATTCTCTCTTTACCAATTGGGAAAATGCCTTCATTTTCAAGTGCTGACAGCTGAGTTTAATAGTTTTCATTTTACTGGGAAAATATATTCTGTTAACCAATTGGTAAAATGCAGAAAATGGTCCCCAAAAAAAATTATATCTAGTCCTTGCTGCTGTAAGAACCATTGTATAATGTCCGAGAACTTCTGTGTAATTTTCCCCCCTTTACAATTCACAGCAACCAGATCTGTAATCTTGCAAATAATTGCCCATATCAGCCACCAAACTTCGGTCTTTTTTACTAAATAAATTTAATGATAAACTTGCAGTGCTATAGTATTTCTAACATAAATCCCGTTCACATTTCAATCCAACCATATCTGTAATCCTGCCGATTTTGGCCATTTTCCACACAGTTATAGCCGGTGAAAGTTAAATAAAAGAACGAACTTTCAACTGAATTAAATAATCTCTTGACCAAACTGGAATTCAATGATGAAACTATAAGAACAAGAAGCAAGGATCAAAATTATTAAACTCAAAATCTCGCGATGTATGTATGCTTATGAGATCCTTAAAAATGAAGCATGAATGAGAAGGACCTAATCAAGGTATCTTTGCATAATAAACCTCTGACAAGATTGCCTTTACCCAGCTGAGTTCTTTATTCTATTGTGCCATGCTTGTAACCTTGAGAGGTTGAAAATGAATACGTGCCTGCACAAATGCTAATGTCATCATCTTCGGCTGCATATACATACCTGCGATGGTGAGAAAATGATAGTTAGAACAAGCACGTGCTTTAAGAATTGATTAAACAAACCAATAAAATTTAGATTAGTTTGATAGGCAT
The DNA here is from genome assembly GCA_949750685.1 of Vernicia montana. Taxonomy (NCBI): domain Eukaryota; kingdom Viridiplantae; phylum Streptophyta; class Magnoliopsida; order Malpighiales; family Euphorbiaceae; genus Vernicia; species Vernicia montana. The sequence goes on along the minus strand of CATKHJ011250092.1, from coordinate 9,002 downwards.
TCACATGCTTCAGTACACCTGCTGGTTATACACATTTGAATGAGGTTAGATGAGAGAGTTTGCTCATTTATTTTCTTCCAAAATTACGAGCAAATGAAATAAAATTACTTCAAGAAGATGAAAAAAATAGTTATTTTTTTTCTCTCTTTTATGTTTTTGCTATGGATGGGGGATGCAAGCAGTCACAAAACAAGGTCAAATTGGCACATAATCATCCTAAAGGAAGCTAAGAAACAAGACAAGATAAATCATATACCAGTCCACAAAGTGTCTCCAAGTACTACTTAAGAATTTCTACATTATGAACCCTATGTGATTTTCCTCTTACAAAATGAGGAGACTGTTTATTTATTTGAACTGGTGATCTACAAGGCACACAGTAAAGCCATGAACTTGTGAATTTCAAATGACAATGGAACTTTGTCAACTCAGCACACAATAAAGCTATGATGAAGAAACTGAGGATAAGAACAAATCAATTTATGAGATGTTCCTACAAATGCAAGAAATATGAATGCTAACTTCCCTTTTAATGTCTAGATGCAAGGAAAAATAAATTGAATGATACCTGGTACTTTTGGTGTGGCACTGCTTCATAAGTTGAGGCTAAAAACTTTATTATAAACACCAACGGATGCTTTAAGGAGTATGAGAAAGGGTAGAATTCTCATTGCACATAAAGCTCCAATCTAAAACTGGAGAGAACGAGTGAATTCAATGAAATCATCAAGAAATACAAATTTCAACCTTATATAGATATCTATCCCTTGCAGTGTTGGCTCACATGGTTAGTTTCTGCAAGACCAAGCATTGCCTGAACCACCCTTTAATCATCTTCACTCTCCTGTTCTTGATCTTCAAACAAATCTTCAGCTGGGTCATAAACAATCATGTTGGGAAAAAGTTCTAAGAAGTCATCTTTGACCTTCTCTCTTAACTCTGGGTATGGAAGGAGGCCCTTTAAGATCACTCGAAAAGGCAATGATAATGGAAGATCTGGAGATTGTCTCATCTCCTCGTATATTTCCATTGCTTTCGATGGCAATCCACTATCTAAGAATGCCCTGATGATGTCCCCGAAGGTATGTTGGTCAAACAAAACTCCTTCCCTCTTCAAATCTTGCCAAACCAGATTAACTTCATCAACCTTCCTGTTTCTCGCAAGCATCATAAGCATGTCCCTATAGAAGAACATATCTGGTCGATACCATATTTCTTTACGCACTACATCATACAACTGAAAAATATACAGAGATGTAGAGTGAATACTTGCATGGGCCAAAAAGAAGGGGGCAGAAGGAAAAAAAATTGCAAAATCATACCCCAGTGTGCATATTTGTGTATCTTAAAACAAAGCAGCTACAACAATCACCACAGAAATACATCCCAACACACAATATGCATGCCACTATGATAAATGAAAAGAGAGAGAGTATTCATTCATCAATTTTATATTAAAAAAACACAAGATCTTAATTGTATATTGAACAAATTGCCAAAAGTTTCTTGCCTATCATGATTGTTAGGACACCAGGAGCATAAAAGGATAATTTTTTTTCCTTCATTCTTTCACTTGTGGTACAGCTATAGAATCAACAATTAACACATAATTTACTTCTTTTGAAGTTAAGAATCTCACCATAATCTTCAAAAGCAAAGCACTACACAAGGATTCTTCCACTTCCTCTACTACCATCTTAATCATTCATTAAAATTTGCAAAACCAATAAAATCAAAGAACATTACAAATCCACTATAAGGGTTTCAGCTGCTATTATTTCTTTTAACCTCATTTTACACTAGATTTAGTTGTCCAGGAAATTAGCTCAAGGTTGAAGACAATTAGAATTTGGATGTTCCCTAAGCAGCTAAATATCCATTTTTCTTCCTCAATCTTTCAAATTATTCTTTTTTAAAAGAAATCATCAATTTCAAGATATAATTTCATCATTTTTGAATATTTAGTTTTCAGTAAATATTCAAAAATTATTTTCCTCAATTTTCTGTGAAGCCAAACAGAAGTTTAATTCATTCCTCATATTCTCCCACACTTTTTCAGCAACCAAATAACAGAAAACTAAAAAATAAAAACTGAAAACAGAAACTAACCTTCATGCAAAGAAAAACCAAGTCTTGCCTTTGGAACTCAGCAAGAACAGCAACAAGATCGGACTTGAGCAAGCGAGAAACATGGGACTTGATGAATCGATCAAGCCGAACAGGATTCAACTGGAGTCTCTTGAGTTCCTTGGCCACAATTAACCCCTCTTTTCCCATCTCTTTCTTCCGCCTCCATATCGACAAGCTAGGCTTGGAGGCCAAATTAGAAAAGTGTTGTGAAAGAACAAACAATTTTTGTTGCTGTTTCTTTTGGTGTTTTACAGAAGAAATTTTAGAAAAGAGATGGATTGGGAAATAAGGGTGTTTGAGAGGGAAGTGGGAGACTGGAGGAGCTCTAGATGATGATGAAATTCTCTGTAAAAGATTTGAAGCAAGACGCCACATAGAATAAACAAGGAGCCCAACCCTCTACTATTCACTGTTCTTCTTTCTCCTTGCCAAGGATGGAAATAAGCACCAAAACATTGACCTACTGAGACCGAGAGTTATTTCAATTGGATAATGATATTCTTCAAGATTTTCAAACCCTTATGAAGATAACCATTCGACGAATTAATCTCAAGCAAAATGAATAATAAAGCAAACACAGAAATCAATGAGCATTAAGAGAACAAAAGTAAGGTAAGCAGATGTTCCTCTACTTAGACATTTAAAATCATTATTAAAAAAAAAATTTATCACTTCAAAGGTTTGACATATCATTCCATGCTGGATATATTTCAATTTCTTGAATGCGGAAAAACGCAATAAACAAGAACTTGGATATAGAAACGTGTATAAAAAGGGAAAAATATCAAAATCAAGAAAGATAGAAATCAATAATAAATAAAATTCAAGTAAAAACCTTTCCTCTTTCATTCCAAGTTATGCTTGGAGCGGATGAAAGAGATATGAGAGAGGCATTCATTTGAGTTGGAGTAGTTTTAGGGTTAGGATATTGAATTTAAACTTAGAGCTTGTTTGGCATTTTTTTTTTTTTTTTCCCTAAAGAAGATATATTATGTTAACATTAATAACATACAGTACAAAGTACAAAGAGAGCCCACGTGATACAATATAATAGACTTATAGTCCAAAAGCAATAGCCTACCCATAATAGGGTTTTTTTTAACAGGACTTCAAACCCAAAATACCGATCCAAAGGCCTACAAGAAAAAATTTATCCCTAATTTGCCCCTGTCTCACAACCCTAGCTACAGCTTCCATCTTCTTCAACATCACCGCCGCCGCCTTTGAGAGCAGAGAGAAGAACATCAGCACAGGTTGAAACAGAGTGACCATAAATGGACTAACCCTCAGGACCTTGCACAGAAGAGCTTCACTTAAATCTCACCACTGTGATAGAGAACTAACAATCATGGCACCTAAACTGAGAGTAGATCCTCTAGGTCGCAGCCCCCTAAACCTTGAAGAGCTATGGTCTATGTCGAAAAATATGGTTCTTCACCATAAAATTAGATCAGTTCGTAAAAACATCAAATTGAAGATGACATACTCAGTGCTAACACGATCTTCCCCCATCCTCCTCATTCGTTCCAAAACCAGAACCTCTGATGAAGGAACATCGAGGTAGACAGGCCGGACAGAGCCGGAGAAACCCACGGCCTTACCATTGTTAAAAACCCATCTCCAAAACACAAAAAGCCCAATGAGAACAGGAGTCAAAATATGGCAACAAAACCCAATTATTGGCATAACTAAAAAAGCAAGCAAGAAAAGGAAACAAAATTGGCTATTCCCTCTAGAGATCGAAACCACCAAAGGGAATCCCAACTGAAACACTCATACCAAAAGCAGAGAGCTTAGGAAGCTTAGAGTGTTTGGCATAAATGAATTCTATAAAATTTATGGAATACATCTACAAATACACATTTTCATTGTATCCCACACCTTATTAGGGATGAGCATAAACTTGCTACACTGACAGAACCTTCCCTATAAAATTAGGTTCTTATTAATTGAAAACCTGCTATAATTGCATAAACATACTTCAATAGTAACATGTACTATACAAAGTAGCCTCTTTAAAAACTAAATCATCTCAATGATAATATACTATTTTACAAATTCTCCAAATGATAAAATGTAATCAATTTCCTGGTTCAACAATCTGCCATCTACTAGCTTCTTAGACAGTCAACTTACAACTGTAGATATTTTTATTTAAGGTCATATTTGGTCATATTTGTATAGTTATATGACTGACTTTTATTCCTTGATTGTAGGCATGATTGTATGACTTTCTTATTCCTTAATTGTAGGCTTAATTGTAAGAATGTAGATCTAGCTTTTGTATATAAATATGTATGAGAACTATGAATAAAATATAACAATTCAGCCAAATCTGCAATTTAGACTGGTAGAGTCTAGCTAAATGGAGCTCCACTTCTGCTAGTTAACTATAGCCCAAAATTTGGGATATCTCACATACATAATTGTACTACCTAATATTTGAATCACATCTAAAGGCTACCTATGTACCTCCTTTAAAATAACTATATCAAATTCACGTAACTCTTAAACACACATTCAAAATAATATTTTTCATAAAATAATTTAATTATTTATATACTATTAATTACAAGCAGAGAACTAGTATTTAACATTACATAACTAAAAAATAATAAACTTAAAACTATAATTTATCTAGAATTCAATTAATTACAACGCATATATTTCTAAATCACTTTGCATACTAAAACAAACTCACTCCTCCTTGAAGGATTATGCTAGCATATTTAATCTATCCCAAGTCTATACATACACCAAACTATGTCATTATTACAATAACCAAATCCAAACTATGTCACTCTCTTGTTCTCTGCTAACCAATTTCTAAAGATTACAATTTTCATTATTTCTATTTTAGCATTAGCAGTAGGCATGTTGATCCTATAGGCCCGGCCGGGTTGAATCCGAGCCTTATAGAATAAGATATTGTTTACAATAACCAAATCCAGCCTGGCCCAGGTGATCCTATTTGAATCTCAGCCAAGTCCAAATCCATTTTAAATCTGAATTTTCATGTCCAAACTGATCTGATCCACTATTTCTATAATTAGTTTTTCAGCTATATATAAAATTATAAATACTTTAAATAATCAATGATTATTTAAATTAAAAGAATTCATTACACAATTTGATCCAAATTACGTTTTTAGCGTAACAAGTGGTTCCACAAAATAACTAAACACTTCAAAGATCAAACTTCAACTAAAATGAATGTCATATCAATTACTTCAAAACTCAAAGAAATTATACTTTATAGAAATAACAACAATATCAAATAATCCAAAGAAATCAGCTTTTTATTAAGCAAAAATCATAAAATGGAGCATCTAAAATGACAGACTAAAAAAATACAAAATTAAAAGAAAAAAATCTAAAATTTAAAAATTACAAAATGGCAGATGAAACAAAAAAAAAGAAGGGCAATTTTTTATTCTTTTTCTTAAATTATTCCATTAATAACATCACTTCCAAATATCACAGATTGTAAGAATTGAAAATCATAAGTAAATCAGCTCTCACTTTTTCTATCTCCTCACGTAAAACCAAAGCACTCATTCAACAGCAACTACAGCGGCGAAGTGCAATCAAAAACAACAAAAATCCACAAAAAAAATTGAAAGCAAAACATTCAAAGCCTTCATTAAAAGGTATTATAATTTATAAATCCTTAAACATCTCTGTTACTCTCTTCACACATGTCAATCAAAGATATATCCAAGAAGTTAAATTTCAAAACCAATCTGGAATACTATCTGAAAAATTCTAATATCTAACTTGTAAATCACTAAGGCGAAATGGAGGAACCCACCCTGGACTAACTTTCAAAATGAAATGGCAATGGGTTGCTCTTAAACATTTCAAATTGGTGAGATTCATAGTTGTTAAAGGCGCACCTGAGGCGCAAGGCGCACCAGGCGCATCCCCTTGCGCCTCAACCCGCCAAAGGCGGGCGATGTCACAAAGGCACGCGCCTTGAGCCTCAAGTGAGCCTTTGTGACAAAATTCCTATTTTATATGTATTTGTATTTTTTTAAAAAAAAATAAAGCGTGAAATAATATGAACCATTGATTTAAGTTTGAAGATAACTTATGATAGGCCTAACCACACTCAATTATTTCAATAAAAGGAAAAAGGAATTAGGGCAATAAGAAGTCGATCCAACAAACAAAAAGGAAAAAGAAAAAGAGAATAGTTGACTCAAAATCATAGTCGATCTTTCCATTCCTGACATTCATTCACCCCAAACATCTCTCCTCTTACCTTGATTGGTCATCTCTCTTGCCTTAATTTGGGTTATCTTTCACATATTTTATTTCCAGTCACTGTTCCTCTCTACCATTTACTTTTCTAAGTTTAACTTTCTAAAAGACACAACAATGTTAGGTGAAATATATATTCTGATTTCTTGAGGCTCTAAAATCTGTCTATATAAGTCATTATCTAAGATTGATATGAACAAGCTTAAATACAAATATGAAAAATGTATAATTAATGAATCATTTTTTAAATAATGAATTAAATTGTTTATAATTTAGAAATATATGATGTTCTTTTTTTTTTTTTTTTTTTTTTGGGTTGTTGCTTATTAGATTCTAAACTTTAAAGTAATGCTTTGGATATTATTAACTTGTATCTACTTAATTTAACAATCACATATTACTAATATGTTGAGTTTATTATGAATATTAGGCGTTCATGTTGAAATTTTATTAAAATTCTATCTTATTGTGCCTCATATCGCTCAGGCGCGCGCCTTGCGCCTAGGCTCTAGGACCCCTTAGTGCCTTAATGCGCCTTACGCCTTTAATAACTATGGTGAGATTTGCAAAGTAAATTTCAGTGACAATCCCCTCCAGCTTGTTACAAGAAATGAAAAGAAATTCCAGATTTCCAAGACTTTTAGGAAGATTTCCACTTAGCTGATTATCCCGAAAATCAATTTATGTCAAGGAAGTCAGTCGTCCTAAAGAATCAGGAACAAGACCTGAAATTGAATTACCTGAAAACTTGTTCCCATCCAACTTCAATAACTCTAAACTAAGGGAAAGGCATCCTGAAAAGCTTTCGAGAGCTTCTGAAATGTTTCCATCACCTGCAAGTTGCAAAGACTCCCAATGGTTTGTATGATAAGTCAGATTTCTTATGTCACTTGAAATTTCACCTTGTAACTTGGTTTGGTTCAGACTGACTAAGAGGCTCAAGATATTGTAAATTATACAGATTTTTAAGACTAGTCATGTTCTAAAATCCCTTAAAACTATATGATTAAAGGGAAAGAGAAAGAGAGACTAAACAACCAATTGGGAAATGGAGAAATGAGAAAGTTAAGTTTGAAAAACTACAGAATAATAATAAATGAAATGTCAACAATTGAAAGAGATGTATAATTCTAACAAACAAGGGAAAGTGTTTATTATCCATCAAACCAAAACATTCAAAGCCTTCACATATGTTGATTAAAGATAAATCTAAAAACTAAAAGAAAGAAAATTATTAATTAAAGAAAGCACAAACACCTAAATACAATAGAGAATTGAATCAAAATTTCTCTAACCTGAGATTTATTGAGCGCGTGACCAGTAGAAATGAGTTCTCTCTCTGGTATTCTTGGTCTAAGTTGAAATTTACGGAAAACAAAATTAGGGTTCCAGAAAGACCAAATTCAATTCAAACAGATAAGACTTGAGAGACCCGGGCCGAGAGAGAAGAAGAAGGCGGATACAAGTGTCAAGTAAAACGCAGCGTTGCATTATAAAATCTACCGCAAAACAAAAGTTTGGTTTTCTTGTTATGTAGGCCCTTTCAAAATTAAAATAAAATCTAATAATAATAATAAATATTTCATGGAAATCATATTTAAGATATTAGTATGGCTCTCCATCTCAAAACCTATTTTTTTTTTTAAAAAAAAACATTAAAACCATTCAATACTTGTATATATTCAACAATTTCCCCCACAATTATTCCCTTGATGCACGATAATTACCACAAATAATTATCGATTAAAATACTCAACGAGAAAATATTATTGGTTTCGATTATAAAGTTGCTGCCAGTATTTTTCTTCCAGAATTAAAAAGTTGCTACCGACTTCTCCGTTTCGATTTTGTTAATTTACTAATAAGATTGTTTTACATTTTCGCTTGCCCGTTTGAGACATGTCTTCTTATTTAAAAAAAAAAAAAAAAAAAAATCTACTCCCTATGTATTATATACATAGGCTCACTTTTCTTTTTCACTTTTCCCAAATTATAGTTCATCTTCCTTTTCAATAGAGTAATTAATTTATTCATTTCCTAATATACCCTTATTTAATATATATTTTTATCAACATGAATGATTTAATTTTAATAAAATAATATGAGTCATTTAATGTAAAGGGATATATTAAAAAAAATACTAATAAAATATATTGATTTAACTACATTAACTAATTTGGCAAAAAAAAAAAAACTACATTAACTAGACTATCAACTGCACTATGCCACGAGAATTTATCATTTTTCAAGTGTATCATTTAGATTAATATAAAATCATTTATTTGAACAAAATTTTAAAAGATTAAATTATTTTCAATAATATGACACTTAAATTAATTACTCGTGCGATGCTACGGGCCTAAACACGTCATTTCTTTTTATGATTTGAAGTTTAATTTGGTTCAGTTATTTAGTAATCATATGATGATTATGGTCAATTTTGATTAGTTATTCAGTAACACGGCAGATGAAATGAGTGTGAATATTAATTAGTAATAATGAGAATGACAGTTCAACACTGAATTAAATGGGTTGAATAACAGTGGAAAATAAAAAGGAAAAGAAATAGTACGTCACTTTCAATTAAAAATAACTAAAGTATATATATA